>JACXGJ010004413.1:0-45484 GCA_016801105.1 Esox niger
CCCTTTATTATTTTCGCTATATATGCTGCCTCTTGGAGATGTTATCCGAAATCACAATGTCAATTTTCACTGCTATGCTGATGACACACAGCTATATATTTCGATGAAGCATGGAGAAACCCCAAAATTAGCTACTCTGGAAGCATGTGTTTCAGATATTAGGAAGTGGATGACAGAGAACTTCTTGCTTTTAAACTCAGAAATGCTCATTTTAGGACCCAAGAAACAAAGACTTTTACTGGCAGATCTCACTGTGAACCTCGATGGCTGCATGGTCGTATCCCAAAACACTGTAAGAAATCTCGGCGTTACCCTTGACCCTGACCTCTCCATTAATGAACATATAAAATATATCTCAAGAGTTGCTTATTTTCATCTTCGAAACATTGCAAAAATCAGAAACTTTCTATCAAAAACTGATGCAGAAAAGCTAATCCATGCTTTTGTTACATCAAGACTAGATTACTGCAATGCTCTTTTTTCCGGTTACCCTGATAAATCAATAAATAAACTTCGATTAGTGCTTCACACTGCTGCTAGAATTCTAACAAGAACAAAAAAAATTTGAACACATTACTCCAGTACTGGCCTCCTTACACTGGCTGCCTGTTAGGGTTAGGGCTGATTTTAAGGTTTTATTGTTAACCTATAAATCAATTAATGGGCTTGCTCCTTCTTATCTTGCTGAAATGATCCAGCCATACACACCTGCACGTAACCTTAGATCACAAGATGCAGGCCTTTTAATTGTACCTAAAAAAAAACAGCCGGAGGCAGGGCTTTCTCTCATAGAGCTCCACTACTTTGGAATGCAGACTTTTTTCTTTATGATTGTGTCATTCTGTTCATGTTTTTGTGTTTTGATTGTGTCATTCTGTTCACTTACAGTTCAATATGAATGCTTTGAGAAATAAATGTCTTTCCTGCTTACTCATATTTTCTTTACAAATACTCCAAGGGTATGCAATCATTTCAGCTCAACTGTATTGGTTCTGTTAATTACAGAGCAGCACCGATTTTTGTTTCTTGTCTAAAGCATGATGTGTGTTTTTCTGCTCCAGATGAAGTATTAATCAGTTTTTGCTGAAGTTTTGTCTACTTTATTGTTAGCAACAGCGTTGGGCACGATGATGTCAACGCTGGCAGCACGATCGAGAGGAGGGCCATATTGAGTCTGCTGGTTTCCCATGTCAAGCCCACTCGGGTGGAGCCGGGCACTGAGCCTATATAGCTGGAAATCAACAGACTCCCCACCGAGGAGAGAGAGAGAGTCATCAGGGGCTGCGCCAGTTCTGTGGAGAGAAGTAGGTGCCTGGCGTCTGAGCAACATATTCATCCCATTTAGTTACCCAGTTATTCCTTTCAGTGGTTCTTTCTCACACACCACAACAGTCCTGATTGACTCCGGAGCCCCCCCCAGGAACAGGATCTACCCACTCTCTGTGGCTAAGAATAAAGCTATGGAGACCTACATAAAAGAGACGCTGGAGAAGGGGTACATATGCCACTCAACCTCCCCTGCTTCTGCCAGCTTGTTTTATCTATTGACTAAAGAAGACTGAACTCCAATACTGTGAATCTCCACTATCCAATGCCTCTCTTCCCGTCGTCCATAGGGAAGTTAAGGGGGTGGCGTGTTTTCACCAAGCTTCACCTCCAGAGCGCATATCTGGGAATCTGCGTTCTGCACAGCGTCGGGCCACTACGAATACCTTGTAATACCTGTGATAGAAATTGTGAAGCAATATAATGATTCAATGTTTTATTTTATATTACATTGGCAGTTATGAGTTTATATTTATTTCTATGGTGGTTTCATTTAGTATGCTGTGACCTAGGTAAATGAGTAATTAACAGACCTCTGGGTTCTCTGTTTATCTGTTGAAGAGATCAGCTTCACTAGAGAATGACCGGGCATCTGTTCTTTGTTCAATGTGTGACAACTTTGAGTAGGGGGCGTGGCCAGTGATGATGCTACAAAGACGCCTGTCGTACCTAGATACTTTGATTACTCGGACTGCGGCCTTACTAGGTGGCCGTATATCGATTATCCCATGCGCATGTAAAAATAAAAAACCTTTATAGAACTTTGGACTCAAGACCGATTATTTTTCTTTAACATACCGCACGGGCTAGCCAATGCACCGGAGGTGTTCCAGGCCTTTCTAAATGGGGTGTTCTGGGATAAGTTGGGGAGGTACATTGTGGTTACCAATGAAGATAACTTGATTTACTCCCCAACATGTGGCCCAAGTTCGTTTTGTCCTGCAATGTCTCTTTAAACACCATCAATATGTAATAGAGGAAAAGTGGGTTCCGCACATCCACGTTCTCCTTCCTTGGGTACTACATCGCTCCGGAGGGCGTGCAAATCAAAACAGCTGAAGCTGGAGGCAGTGAGGTCAAAGGGATTCCCTAAGACCATCAAAAACTTGAACAATTTAATCAGGTGTTCCAACTTTTACCGTGGGTTCATCAGGGATATCAGCACCATCACGGCGCCACTCAAGTCACTGTTTATAGGCCAACCTCAACAACTCCGCTGGACTCTGGACACAAAGAGAGAGTTCCTACATCCTAAGGGCAGGTTCACAACGACACCACTCCTGAAACATCCAGACCCCTATACTCTATTCTCCAAGCACTGCCAGTTCATCCTCACATACCGTCCTGGAAGCTCTGTCAGCCTCCACGACCAGGGGATTGAACAACCAAGAGACATGCCCATCCTCCCTCCTCATGCATCGTTGATCCCTTCTCCTGGGACATTGACACAGACATTCAAAAGGCAGGAAGACGGGAACCCACACCAGCGATGTGCCCCCCTGGACGAGACCTACATGCCCCGGAGAGTGCCGGGTCAGCTGGTGATGTGGGAGCACACCACCTCTGCTATAGGCCAGGCGCTCACGGCAAATATAGGTGGTCTGTTATAGGAAGGACTGTGCAACACTGTGTCATGTCGTTCTTCTTTATTCACAGTGTAAGACGCCGCAAACAGCTCCAGCAGAGAAGCTCCGCACTTTCCCAGTTGGCTCAGCACCCTTGATCACAACTGTCGGTTGACTTTGTCACAGACCTACTACCCACAGAGGGGAAAATTACCAACGACAACAATCATGAACATTAGGGACACCTTGATTTAGGGCAGAAAGAGGGAAAAAACACAAATACCCATACAGGGTACCTGCGTGCGTAACATCCGGTTATCAGCCACATAATAATGGGCAGGAGGAGCGCACTAACCAGTGACGTACTGGTGTCTCACCTTGGAGGTGTTCTAACTACTGGCTGAGAGTGACGGCTGCAGGGCACCACACACCTGTTTCCACTTTCTGCACCAGATAAACTTTTGAACAGTTTTTGCTCAAGATTGTTCTCGTCTTTTACTGCCTAATTTTTTTGCACACATTGCACTCAGACCATAACAGTCCACAATCTCAGTGATTTTAAATGTATTGGTCCCTACTTGTGTGTAGAACAAATAAAAATTTGTGAATAAGAAAAATGTTTGGGTGTCTTTAACTATTTTAGTAACGTTGCAGTTTCAGGATATCCAAATGTTTATTAAGGCCTTTCCCTATCTCAAGATCACCACAGAAGTTATGTGATTGTCAAAAGATCGAGATGTTTACTCTAAGCATGTTTCATCAAGCCGTTCTGATTCCTCTCACACTGCTCTCTAAATCAGGAAGTGTTTATCTAAAATGTGTTTCAGGGTAAAACATTCCACACATTCCCCATTGTCAGTATATTTTTATTTTTTATTATTACTCACCTAAGTGTCTCCAGTCTACATTGTGGTTCCTTCAGCAATGCAGAGAGCTTCTCCACTCCTGAATCCATCAGTTCGTTTTTACTCAGATCCAGTTCTTTCAGGTGTGAGGGGTTTAACTTCAGAGCTGAGACCAAAGATACACAGACGTGCTCTGTAATTCCACAACTTGACAGTCTGGAGAGAGATTATCATGTTACAAACAGAACAATAGTTCAGAATAACTTAAGAAAAGCCTCTATATATTTAATGTCTGAGAATATTAACATTGACAGTCAAATTGAAAAAGAAAAAAATGAATATTTATTTCTGAAATAATACATTGCGAAATCACATAAATACACATTAAAATTTAAACTGTGGTCATGCTACACAAAATGAGCACATTATGCCATAATGCAACAAAAAAAGGTAACTTTATTACTGATAGAGATAATATTGACAGGACATACTTAAGTTTCTCCAGTCTCCAGCGTAGATCCTGCAGTCTACCACAGAGCAGTTTGAATCCCACGTTTCCTGGGTGATTGAAGCTCAGATCCAGTTCTTTTAGGTGTGAGGAGCTTGAATTCAGAGCTGGGACCAGAGAATTCCAGTATTTCTCTGTGCCCAGACAGCCTGACAGCCTGCAGAGTGGCAATCATGATTACAAAAACTGCTTCCTCAATTAACACTGGAACCACCTAGCTTTTCAAACTCTTAGTTTCTGCTGGGGCCCAACTCACCTAAGAGTCTCTAGTCTACATTTTGGATCCTTCAGCAAAGCAGAGAGCTTCTCCACTCCTGAATCCTTCAGATCATTGTTACTCAGATCCAACTCTTTCAAGTGTGAGGGGTTTAACTTCAGAGCTGTGACCAAAGATACACAGCCTTCGTCCTTGATTCCACAATCTGAAAGACTTGAGAGAGATTTTCATGATGTAACAAACCGAACAAGAGTTTGGAATAACAAAATGAATATATAATGTTTTCCTAAAATGTTTATTATCCTCATATTTACACATTGTGAAATCACATAAATATACATTGAAATTGTAACTGTGTTCACGCAATACAAAATGAGCACATTATGTCATAATGCAAAAAAAAGATGCCAAATTAATACCACATCACTGATTATCGATAGACAAAATATCTACAGGACATACTTCAGTTTCTCCAGTCTCCAGCACGGATCTTCCAGTCCAGCAGAGAGCAGTTTGACTCCTAAGTCTCCTGGGTGATTGAAGCTCAGATCCAGTTCTTTTAGGTATGAGGAGCTTGGATTCAGAGCTGGGACCAGAGTATTCCAGTATTCCTCTTTGACCAAACAGCCTGACAGCCTGCAGAGTCAATCATGATTTCACAAACGTCTTCTATTAATACTAGAACTGCCAGGCCTTTCCGACCTCCAGTATCCGCCAGAGCCAAACGCTGTTTCTTGTCATTAGCATACAAATTCTCCTCTGCAGCATCACCATCAAGCTAGAGTATCAGTTCATCTACTGGGTCATCATCAACAATATTGAACAGTTTTAAAATGGATTAAATACTGAATATGTTTTAATGTTTTGGGCATAAAAAATCCCCTCCAAAGGTACTGGAATGGTAAGGCACATGCCTTTGTTTTTAATGTTCATTGAAGACATATGGGTTTAAGATCAAAAGATGAGTATGAGACAAGAGTTCATAAACATATAAACATCCAAACATTGGGCATAGAAAACACAACAATTTGGAATGTCCTGAAAAAGAAAAAAATTACTGGTGTACTGAGAAACAGATGTTGAACTGGTCGGCCAAGTTAAAAAACAGTAGTTGATGACAGAAATATTGTGAGAAAATCCCCAAAACATCAGTAAGTGACATCCCTAATGACCTCCACAGTGCAGGGGTGAAGGTATCATAATCCACTTTTCGAAGAAGACTCAGAGAGCAGAAATATAGAGGCCACACCACAAGCTGCAAACCACTCATCAAAAGTGAGAATCTGAAGACCAGATTGAAATTTGCAAGAAGTACAGAGAGGAGCCGCAAAAGTTCTGGAACTTAATCTTATGGACTGATGAGACCAAGATTCATCTCTGCCAACGTAATGGAAAGGCCAAAGTGTGGAGACAGAACAGAACTGCTTATGAACTGAAGCATACAAGCTCAACTGTGAAGCTTGGTGGATGTAATGTCATGGCTTTGGTGTATATGGCTGTTTCTGGAACAGGCTCATTAATATTTACTGACGATGTAACTGATGATGGCAGCAGCAGAATGAATTCAGAAGTGTCCAGAAACATTTTTTATGCCAGTATACGGAGAAATGCAGTGAAACTATTCGGGAGGAAGTTTATCCTGCAGCAGGACAACAACCCAAAGTACACTACCAACAAAGGACATCATCAGGGAGAAAAGTGGAAGGTTTTAGACTGGCCAAGTCAATCGCCTGAACTTAACCCAATAGAGCATGCATTTAACCTCCTTAAGAGGAGACTGGAGGGAGAAACACCACGAAACAAACAAGAACTTAAAGAAGCTATGGTTAAAGCCTGGAATAGCATCACAAATGAAGAATGCAACAGCTTGGTGATGTTGATGGGTCGCAGGCTTGAGGCAGTTATTGCAAGCAAGGGTTATGCCACCAAATATTAAATGTGATTTACTTTAAGAATCTTGGTTCCATTACTTTTGCTCACCTACAAATGCTTTTGTCTAATACAAAAACTGATATGTCCTAAGTTGTTTAACACATCTAGATGTAAATGACAGGAAATTAAAGCTGATGTTCTGAACTCATACTCATCTTTTGATGTTAAACCCAAATGTCTTCAGTTAACAACAAAAACAAAGGAAATTGCCTTGCCGTTCCAATACTTTTGGAGGGGACTGCATGTCTCTGGACATTTTTCTCAACAGTAACGTAATTCACAGTGAGTTAAAACGTGACACACTGCCACAAACACTGAGGAAGAATTAATGAACAACACAGACACACACTCCTCCCAAATTTACTGCACTTTTAGAGAACACGAAATACAATGGCAATTATTATTAATATTGAAACTTAAAATGCCAAACTCTGTGTTTATCTCTACATTCTGTGATCAAGTCCACAATCACTGTGGTGCTATAATTATAGGTCTCTTCTTGTGTGATGAACACATATCAAGATATGTCAATAAGGAAAATGATTTCTTCCCCTCCCAGCTTCACGATATCCAAATATCTATTGTGGCCTTTACTTATCTCAGCGTCTCTACATAAGTTATGTGATAGTCAATAGATTAAGACATTTCTAATAAGCATGTTTCGCCTCGCAATTCAGATATGTATCACACCGCTCACTCAATCAGGAAGTGATTATCTGAAACGTGTGTTCCTCACATTGTCAGTTTGGTTGTTGTTTATTTTTATTCACCTCAGACTCTCGAGTCTACATTGTGAATCCCACAGCAGAACAGAGAGCTGCTCCACTCCTGAATCCTTCAGGTCATTGTTACTCAGATCCAGTTCTTTTAGGTGTGAGGGGTTTGACTTCAGAGCTGAGACCAGAGAAGCACAGCCTTCCTCAGTGATTTTACAACCTGACAGTCTGGAGAGAGATTATAGAAAAACTTTAGATTAGCCATTATATATTCAATGTCTGAGAATATTAACAGTTATGGTGTAGTCATATTTAAAAAGGTAGAAATGAATCGATAATGTTTTCCTAAAATTGCAGCTTTCCCCACAATGATACAGTGTGAAATCACATAAATATATATTGAAATTTAAACTGTGTTTGTTACATAACAGTATGTCAAAATGCAACAATAATACAATTATAACTTTATACCACATTACTGATTACTGCTAGGAAAAAAATCTACAGGACATACTTGAATTTCTCCAGTCTCCAGTGTGGATCTTCCAGTCCAGCACAGAACAGTCTAACTCCTGAGTCTCCTGGGTGATTGAAGCTCAGATCGAGTTCTTTCAAATGTGAGGGGTTTTCCTTGAGAGCTGAGACCAGAGAATCCCAGTCTTTCTCTTTGACCAGACAGCCTGACAGCCTGAAGAGAAGTCAATCATGAGTGATACTTATTCTATTAACAATAGAACCACCAGGCTTTCTAGTATCTGCCAGAGCCAAACACCGTTTTTCATTCAAATCATCAATATTAGCATATACATTCTTCTCTGCAGTATCACCATCCAGCCAGAGCATCAGTTCATCTTCTTTATTATCATCAAACTATATAGAATAGTAAAAGTAATGATGAATTTCACGACTGTAACGTAAAACTAGTTCCACATGGAGATTCACATGAGACACTGTCACAAACACTGAGGTAGAATAAATTAACAAACACAGACACACACACACACACACACACACACACACACACACACACATACAGCTTGTAGAGCCCAATGTCCTTCCAGATTTACTGGATTTTTAGAGTTGATGAAATGCAATGGTAAGGTTGTTTGGCCATTGTTCTGTAAAAATTTTAAATTTGTGTGCTGTAGCTCTAATACAGTTACCCTGATGTTTGCAGTGGGTACACCACTGGGACTGGAGTTTTTACTTCTATTATGTACTTGTGCAGCTTATTCCCTGGGGGGCAAATCATATTTTAGTCAGGCATGTGCCAAGAAACTACAGAATATTATAAATACATGATTGTTTTGATGAATATACAGGATGCAACTCCTTATCGAATGGATTATAGATCCATCCCTACTACCAATTCTCTATTTTTCCATTCTGAAAAGATGGCTTGTACGGTTTCAGGATGGCGCCTAATGTGGTCATATTTGTCATTGTTCTGCATTCACTCATGGTGTCACTTTCCATTGACTTAATGAAGTTAAGGCAGGGGGGATGAATGATATGATCATTGCTTATGAATGGAAAGAGTTGAGCTTTGGGCTCAAGGCAAATTAAATAGGTATTTATAAGGAGTTCAAAAAAATATTAATGTTTACTGTTTGCATAGTTAAAATGGAGCATTGGCATTGGTCAAGTTATTCATTTTCAATTTGCAGGATGTTTTAATTGGTTAATTTGTAGGTTGTTTGTTTGATTTTGTTTGATGTAATGTCTAACAGTTTTGTGGTTGAAAAGAGTAGATCTAACCATTTTTGATTTGGCTAAACAAAGTCAAGTCTGACAATCTTACTCCACTGCTATCAGGCATTAATATAGCACATGGAGTTAAACAACAACCAAGCCAGTTCTGGATGGAAAAGGAACTTTGACTTTGACTTTTCTGGAAATTTGTCTGAATAGGGTGTAAGCTTCAGTCTGATGATGGAACTTAGGAGATCTAAATGTCCATTCGTTTTCTGGACTGATCTACTATCGTCATTGTTGGGAGTTGACAGAACCATACCCAGTGGATGAAAGTCCAATGGACTGTTGAATCACACTAATCGTTGTTTTGCAGTTATACTTTCAATAGATCGGGACATCACAACACTTTTTCTGATGAAACACCACGTCACTGACTGGACTCAAACAACTGAGTGTGTGAGAACCAGCAACATGTTCTAGAAAGATTTCTACAGCTACACTGGTTGAATCTGTTTCAAATCTTCCTGACCACTCATACGGCAGAACGATGCCAGGGTCAGATCATTTGGCTTCACACTCCATGTCTAGATGATTCATGGACAGCGAGATGAGAGGAGAATCAACCTGAGCCCTAAAGGACTCCACATACCACAGGTCAGAGTAACACGGGCCAGTTTACAGGACAGGTCACATGGTCCCATCACAGTGGAAGACACTGTTGTGGTGTTAATCTTGAATTGGTGAAGGTTTGGAAACTAACTGTTTTACTACACAACTATACTGACTTGTTAGGACAACCAGGCAATTTGCTGGGTTCACATCACACTGACTGCAATAACTGACATCGGAACTTTACATCACTGATGCAAGACAAAGAAAACTGAAGACTAGAACTAAAGGACATTTGATTGAAAACTAACTTCTTAACTTACAATCTAAGATTTTCCTGAATGAACTGATATGGTAATTTCATATGTATGAAGGTTTGTGTCTCGCAAGACAGGTGGGAAACTGTACGAGGGCAATCCCAATATTGGACGTATTTGTGAGGATGCCTAATGATCTACATTATGACTACTATAATGGTATATTCGGATAGTGAATTGTTTCCGATTTTAGGTGGTCCCTATCAAAGGTAGATGTTTTCCCCATTTTAAAAGTAGACTCTTTCACAGGTACAACAGTGTACGTATGCATAAGTCTTTAGTATGATATTGTCGCATGGATCGTGGTATGGACATGGGGGGTTTTGATCGTTCAAGGGACTTGGGGGATGTTTCATCATGATGTCATGTTTTTGCCTGATTATCTTCTGAACACCGTTAACACTGATAGTAGCCTGTTGATGTCAAAATATTTCTCCACCCTTATAATCTGAGCTGGGGGAATGATTGATTACTCATATATTGAGTTGTGTTGGAGCAGGGTGTGTCTATTTTCTTGTTTACATTCATTTTCATTTGAGGAACAATAAGACCTGACTGGTCAGATACTCCTTCTGTGGTTTCGTCTTAGTCATTTGAAACAAAAGTGTCAGAACCTTTTATTTTCATTAGGAATTGAATAGTACTTGTAATGTTTTCCAAACATGTAATGTTTTCCAAACATGTAATGTTTTTCTTTAAATGTTTGATAGGGGAGAATGTGGGATCTAAGCATTAACAATTACAATATGAATATATGTTTTATTGGAAGTGAATGTCCCTAGATAATGAGAATAACAGAAACCTCTCTGTTTATAGATTGAGCCTGTAACATCATGCGCTAATAGATTATCAAATGCTCCAATAAACAATTGAATTACACCCTCCCTTTACCACCAGGTACGCACATTTTTTCACAACCACTATACAGAATGGCCCGATTTCTATCTCTACTTACAGTGGGGAGAACAAGTATTTGATAACTTGCAAAATCAGCAGTGTTTCCTACTTACAAAGCTGGTAGAGGTCTGTATTTTTATCATGGGTACACTTCAACTGTAAGAGACAGAATCTAAAACAAAAATACAGAAAGTCACAAATGCTAATTAATTATAAAAAAATCATACAATGTGATTTTCTGGATTTTTGTTTTGGATTCCGTCTTGCACAGTTGAAGTGTACCTATGGTAAAAATGACAGACCTCTACATGCTTTGTAAGTAGGAAAACCTGCAAAATCAACAGTGTATAAGATACTGGTTCTCCCCACTGTATGTGACGAACATATCTATATCCGTCAAGAAGGACATTTTTTGGTTTTCTCTACTTATTTTACTCCCATCCCAGCTTCCTGATATCCAAATATGTATTATGGCCTTTCCTTAGCTCAACAACTCCACATTAGTTACAATGTGATAGTCAAAGGATTGAGACATTTCTAATATGCATGTTTCACCACACTATTCAGATTATCATCACGATTCACTCAATCAGGAATTGTTCATCTGATGTGTGTTTCAGGGTAAAAACTTCCTCACAATCCCCATTATCAGTTGTGTTTTTTATTTTTACTCACCTAAGAGTTTCCAGTCTACATTGTGGGTCCTTCAGCAAAGCAGAGAGCTTCTCCACTCCTGAATCCGTCAGATCATTGTTAGACAAATCCAGCTCTTTGAGTTGTGGGGAGTTTGAATTCAAAGCTGAGACCACAGAAGCACAGCCTCTCGCAGTGATTTCACGAACTGACAGTCTGGAGAGAGATTATCATGATGTTACAAACAAAACTATAGTTGAGAATAATTTTAAATTTGCCTCTATGTATACAATTTTTAAGAATAATAAAAGGTATGGTGCAGTCATATATAAAAGGTAAAATGAATAGATAATATGTTCCACAAATGTATTTTCTTCACAATTATTGAGTGTGGAATTAAATATATATATATTGAAATTGAAAATGCGTTCATGCAACACAAAATGACTACAGAACGTCACAAAGCAAAAAAAACAACAACATACCAACCACATTACCAATCACCGACAGAAAAGATCTACAGGACATAACTTGAGTTTCTCCGGTCTCCAGTGTGAATCCTCCGGTCCAGCAGAGAGCAGTCTGACTCCTGATTCTCCTGGGTGACTGTAGCTTAGATCCAGTTCTTTCAGGTGGGAGGGGTTTGAATTCAGAGATGAGACCAGAGAATCCCAGCCTTTTTCGTTGACCAGACAGCCTGACAGTCTGCAGAGAGTCAATCATGATTAAAAAAAATATTCTATTAACACTAGAACCGCCAGGCTTTCCAGACGCTCAGTATCTGCCAGAGCCAAACATCGTTTCTTGTCATTAGCATACAAAACTTTCTTATTAGCATGTACATTCTCCACAGCATCACCATCCAGCCAGAGCATCAGTTCATCTACTGGGTCATTATCAACTATATAGAATAGTGTGATGGTAATTCCATTGATAGTGTACAGAGTACAGAGACAGAATTATCTTGGCATAATTAGCAGTTTATTTGCAAATAGATAGACGCATCAAAAGCTTACATAATTATGATTCGAGGAGCCTCTAAAGAAAATACATGAACAGTCAGTACTTATTACAGTTAAAAGGGGTGTGGAAAGATGTTGCCCATCCTTCCTATAGCAATAAAACACATTTCTTTTGTTTTAGAATGACCTAGGTTTCACCCAGGGGGCAGGCTGTCCTCCCCCACATGTGTAACCTTTTCAACTCTCAAAGGGGACTTGCAGCATCTAGACAAACAATAGATAGACTGAGTTGTACAGATGGGCAGATCTACAAGTAACCCTATAATCTGCTGATACAAATCCATGATGCCCCCTAGGCAAATACCAGATCCCCCAACAACCACATTCCAAAGGATCAAAGGACAGATATCCTAATTGGTTTAGGCAGATATGGTCAGATTACGAAATTGAATCTCTGACATAAAGACATGTCTCACAACCAAAGACCAGAGTTACATACCAGGTAAGGAAAAAGCAAATATGTCTCCAATGTACTGTTAAAGAAAAATTAATCAGTCTTTAGTCCAAAGTTCTATAAAGTTTTTTTTTGTTTTACCTGCGCATGGGATAATCGATTTACGGCCACCTAGTATTACCGCAATCCGAGTAATCAAAGAATCTAGGTACGACAGGCGTCTTTGTAGCATCTTCACTGACCACACCCCCAACTCAAAGTACTCACACATTGAACAAAGAACAGATGCCAGGTCATTCTCTAGTCAAGCTGATCTCTTCAACAGATAAACAGAGAACCCAGTGGTCTGTTAATTACTCATTGACCTAGGTCATAGTATACTAAATGAAACCACCATAGAAATTAATATAAACTCTTAACTGCCAATGCAATATAAATTATAACATTGAATTGCTTCACAATTTCACATTTTTATTACAGTACATTAGTACAATAATTTCCATAACAATAGTCACAAAAAATATGAATAACTGAATTTGTTTTCATGTCGTTTTTTGTTTTGATTCTGGGCAGATGTCTCTGAACACTTTTCACAACAGTAACGTTATGAAAAGTGAGTGAAAACAAGTTACCCGGGGAGATGCCCTTGAAAGACTGTCACAACCACTGAGGTCGAACTAAGGAACAACACACACACATACCGCTTGCAGAGTCCAATGTCCTTCTAGATTAACAACACTTTTAAAGATGAAATGCAATGGTAAATATTATACATTTTGAAACTTAAAATAGGAAATATGTTTATGTCTAGATTCTGTGATCAAGCCCACGATCTCTGTGGAGCTATAAATATAAGTCGCTACTTGTGTGATGAACATAAATGAAGATCCAGCCATACATTTTTGGGAGGATTCTCTACATATTTTACTCCCCTCCAAGTATCACAATATCCAAATGTCTATGACAGCCTCTACTAATCTTAGCATCTCCACATAACTTATGTGATAGTCAAAAGATTGAGACATTTCCTATAACCATGTTTCACCAAGTTATTCAGATTCTTATCACACTGTTCACTTGGTCAGGAAGTGTTTATCTGATACATACTGTATGTGTTTTAGGGTAACACATTGTCTGTTGTATTGTTATTTATTTTTACTCACCTCAGAGTCTCTAGTCTACATTGTGGATCCTTTAGCAAAGCAGAGAGCTTCTCCACTACTGAATATTTCTGATTGTTGTTACTCAGATCCAGCTCTTTTAGGTATGAGAGGTTTGACTTCAAAGCTGAGACCAAAGATACACAGCCTTCCTCAGTGATTCCACAACCTGACAGCCTGGAGAGAGATTTTCATGATGTAACAATCAGAACAAAAGTTGGGAAAATAAGAATAGCTTGTATATATTCCATGTCTGAGAATATTATCATTGACGGTGCAGTCATTTATAAAGTAAAAATTAATACATAATGTTTTCCAAAAAATGCTTCCTAACATTTATAACAGCCTGGTCTCAGGAAGATGGTGTAGACAATTTACGTAGATTTTAGCCAGGTAATTTCTTTAGATATATTAGGTTAAGTAAAATAACGTTAGAGTCTGAATTGCGAGAAAAATAAATTAAGCCATGTTCTGAACCAGAGACCTTCCACTTCAAAACTGGTGTGCTACCCACAGCACCAGATAGAAACATGTGGCTTAAGAATTTGAGTGGTGGGCTCACATGAATTTGGATTAAGCAATTTTCTTTCTTATCCTAATCAAAACCTTAACCCCAGTCCTGTGATACCTAACCTTATCCCTAACCTGAACCCCAGAGCTACAAGACCAAACCCTAACCAAACCTTAACCTAACATTTTTTGTTTCCTAACCGTGACCCAAACATTTACCCAAACCTTAACTCCATTGCTGTGATATCTTAATTTGACCCTAACCTTAACCTGAATGCTGTGTTGGGATGCCTAACGTTAAGGTAACTTTCCGCTGATCTGACTATTGCCGGTATAAAACACATGCTGAACATTTTGTAATTTTTAAAAATGTATTACTATGTTTTCATAGCGTTCGTAAATATCATACGTTTGTCTGGAGTGTGCATGTTATTTTATGTTTTAATAGTGGTCATAACGTTTTATACGTTATAATTGCATTCGTAAGATATGTTAGGATTTAGGCATTTCATAATTATCATATGTTTTTGTAATGTAACGTCACATATCATTCGAAATCGGGTGCCACAGATTTTTTTATAATAGACTATGTGGGTTTCTGAGACCACGCTGATCATACAGTGTGAAATCACATAAAAACACTCTGTGTTCATGTTACACAAAATGAGTACATTTGTCAAAAAGCAAAAAATAAAACATGCCACCTTTATAGCACATTATTGATTACCGACAGAGAAAAACAATCGACAGGACATACTTGAGTTTCTCCAGTCTCCAGTGTGGATCCTCCAGTCCAGCACAGAGAAGTTTGACTCCTGAGTCTCCTGGGTGATTGTAGCTCAGATCCAGTTCTTTCAGGTGGGAGGGGTTTGACTTCAGAGCTGAGACCAGAGAATCCCAGTATTTCTCTTTGTCCAGACAGCCTGACAGTCTGCAGGGAGTCAAACATGATTGAATCACAAATTACTTGTTCTATTAACACTGGAACTGCCATGCTTTTCAGACCCCCAGTATCAGCCAGAGCTAAACGCTTTTTTGATATTCATACTTTATATTTTATATTTTATATTCATACTTTTCAGCTGGCCAACATTTCTAAAAGTAATTTTTTTGTATCGGTCTTCAGTAATATTCAAATTTTCTGAGATACTGATTTTGGGGCTTTTCATTAGTTGTCAGTTATAATCATCAAATAAAAAGGAATTAACACTTGAAATATATCAGTCTGTGTGGATTGACTGTATACATTATGTAAGTTTCACTTTTTGAATGGAATTACTGAAATAAATCAACTTTTTGATGATATTTTAATTATATGACCAGCACCTGTAAATGTGCACAATTACATGGGAAAAATTGTTTTGTAGAATTATTAGCCAACTAAATTAGAAAAATTATTTCTCCCAACTCACTTGTTAATTCTACATTTTTAAAGTTTAACAAATAATTAACATAAAATGAAAATGTATTTAATTTGTATGTCTTTTCAAAAATATTGTGTCTCCAATACAGCCACACTTCTTTGCAATAGCTACCATGAGCTTTCCATCCATGGAGTCTGTCAGTTTCTAGATCTGTTCACAATCAACTTTAGCTGAAGCATAAACCAAAGCCTCCCAAATGCTGTTCAAAGAGACGTATTGTCTTCTCTGACTATAAATCTCATTTGAGAAGGGCCTACAAATTCTCAATAGGATTTGTGTCAGATGAGGAAGGGGGCCAGGTCATTATTCGGGCATCTTTGAGGCCCTTGGTTGCAAGCCAACAGTGGAGTTATTGGATGCATGAGATGGAGCATTGTCATGCATAAAGATCATGACCTTCTTGAATGCTGAGGACTACTTCCTGTACCACTATTTGAAGAAAGAATCTTCAAGAAACTGGCAGTAGGTATGGGAGTTGAGTTTCAGTCTATCTTCAACCCAAAAAGGTCAAACTACCTCATCCTTAATGATAGCAGCCCATACCAGTATCCCTCCTCCACATGGCTGGCACCTGACTGAAGTGGTGTCGTGTCCATTCATGATCCAGCCATGGGCCCAACCATCCGATCCATCTAGAGTAACTCTCATTTCATCTGTCCATAAAACCTTTGAAAAATCTCTCTACAGGAATTTCTTTGCCCGATCTGTACACTTCAACTTGTGAATCTTATTCAGAAGTGCGTTATTTTAGCCTTCTTGACCTTGGCCATGTCTGTGTACACATGACACCTTGTAGTTCTGGACACTCCAGGTTGGAAGGAGTCCTGGAATATGATGGCACTGGAGGATAATGGGTTCCTGCTATCTTCACGTTTAATTATTCTCAAGTCTTTTGCAATAAATTAGCATATTTTAATCTCCATGCATTCTCTGCCCCCCCCCCGCCCGTACTTTTCAGTGTCAGGTAAATCACTTTTTTGGCCCATTTTACCTGAGGTCATGAAGCTGCCTAATAATTGTGCACACCTTAATAGGAGGTGTAATTCACTTTCACCACACCCTTCCTCATTACACAAATAAATATCACCTGAAAATGAATCAATCCAGTGAGCGTTTATATGGTTTGGAGTTAGAAAATGTGCATAGAAATTATGATATGATCAGAAAATTCACTTGCCTAATAATTGTGCAGGCAGTTTATATAAAAATCAGTCAATAAGGAAAATGTTTTAGTTTCTCTACATATTTTACTCCCCTCCCAGTTTCACAATATCCAAATAATATGAATTACGGCCTGTCCTAATCTCCACATACATTTTGTTATAGTCAAAAGATTATTATTATTTTCATTACAATTACTCACCTCAGAGTCTCCAATCTACATTGTGGATCCTTCAGCAGAGCAGAGAGCTTCTCCACTCCTGAATCCTTTAGATCGTTGTGACTCAGATCCAGCTCTTTCAGGTGTGAGGGGTTTGACTTCAGAGCTGA
Organism: Esox niger; assembly: GCA_016801105.1. Lineage (NCBI taxonomy): Eukaryota > Metazoa > Chordata > Actinopteri > Esociformes > Esocidae > Esox > Esox niger. Next base: position 17,262 of record JACXGJ010004413.1, read on the forward strand.
GATCCAAGTTACCCAGCCGTTCTCAGTGATTCCACAACCCGACAGTCTAGAGAGGGATGATCATCATATAACAAACGGAACAATAACATTAGAATAGCTTCTATATGTTCCATGTCTGAAATTATTAACATTGATCACATTTTTATTTTCCTCACAAATTTACAGTGTAAAATCACATAAATACACATTGAAATTGCAATACAAACTGAGAACATTATGCCACAATGCAAAAAAAACCATGTCAACTTTATATTACATTGATTACCGATAGTACATACTTGAGTTTCTCCAGTCTCCAGCGTGGATCCGTTAGTCCAGCTGAGAGCCGTCTGACTCCTGAGTCTCCTGGGTGATTGTAGCTCAGATCCAGTTCTTTCAGGTGGGAGGAGTTTTCCTTCAGAGCTGAGACCAGAGAATTCCAGGATTCCTCTTTGTCCAGACAGCCTGACAGTCTGCACAGAGTGAAACATGATTGAATCACAAATTACTTGTTCTATTAACACTGGAACTGCCATGCTTTTCAGACCCCCAGTATCAGCCAGAGCTAAACGCTGTTTCTCATCATTAGCATTAAAAGTGTCCCTATTAGCATACACATTCTCCTCCAAGCCACCACCATTCAGCCGGAGCATCAGTTCATCTACTGGGTCGTCATCAAACTATATAGTATAGTAAAAAAAAAAAATGAATAACTGAATTTGTTTCAATGTCGTTTTTTGCTTCAGTTCTGGGCAGATATGTCTCTGGACATTTTTCACAACAGTAAAGTCATGCACAGTCATTAAAAACTAGTTCCACATTGAGATTCACATGACAGACTCCCTCAACCAAAGAGGTAGAAATAAAGATCAAAACACACACAGTTTGCAGAGCCCAATGTCATTTCAACTTTAATGTACTATTAGAGAAGACAAAATGCAATAGTAATTATTATTTGTATTGAAACTTAAAAAGCCAAACTCTGTGTTTATGTCTAGATTCTGTGATCAAGTCCACAATCTCTGTATTCATAGGTCCTACTTGAGTGACTGTCAAAGTTAATGCTTGTTATGTTTAGATAGCATAAGACCATCTGTTAATCTGTACACAGTAAATCACGTCCATTCAAAATGCCAATGTAAGTAGCCACTGGGCTTACAGTAACTCTGTCCTCTATTTCTATAAATTTGAGTTTTGACCAGAGGCATCTTCAAGAGATTGAGTGAGCTGGAGTTTGTAATACTGAGTATCTAGCCTGTAACATTATGAGCAATAGACTATCAAATGCTGCAATAAATAAATGAATTACTATCAGTTTTAATGATTTTATTGACATTCGATTTGAGAGCTTAGGGGCTCATTTTGCAATCACGAGGAAGAAGTAGTTTTTCCCGGTTGCTGGTTGCTGAGCACAACTGAAAAATGAGATGTAAACCAACACCATATGACAAACTGTCAAGACTGCAAAGCATTCGGTAGGCAACTCTTGCATTAGAACCTCCGTCTAGGCTGCAATTTTTATTGCTTGAAACCTGTCCATAGGGATGAATTTAGTGGGACGTAGACCGGTGTGTTTTCAGTGCTGAACTGTATTAATGCTAATTGTTTTACACGGTTATTCAGTGACTTGTACAAGTAAAATATAATCCTGTCTAGTTGTACAAATACAACAAGAGGAATTCAGGTCCTGACACGCATTATACTTTCATGTTTAATATCATGACGTGAATAGGAAATTAAGAACGAAAAGGATAATTCACAACGATGCCTGAAAAAGTTCTGACTAAACAAGATGGGTTCTGGGGGAGTCGTGAACAGGTCCAGACGAAGTTGGAACAAAAGAACGTTAAGATGGCCAAGAAAGGAAAACAGTTGTAAGGCAGGAAAGGAGACAAAGGTGACAATCAAAATGGATGAAGAGGCATTTGGTTTGATCACCTGGCCAACCGACAGTAGTCTCAAGATGGAGTCTCTTTTATGGGACCCGGGAAAAATGGACGATACAGTAACTGACATGAGCTTTCACAATCATTAATTCAGAGTTCTTAAATGAATATTTCCAAAAATCTATCATACCTAACCATTAAATGAAGCTGGACTTTATCAAGGAAACCTGATCACTTTCCTCGGTAATAGCCAAACTTATTTAATTAAATATTACATGTAGTTTAGAAAGCACTTGGATGCTATATAGCATGTTTTAATAGACAGTCAAGATAGCCTGTTTTGTTCGGTCATACTTGAATGTGTTTTAATATGTATTGAGAGAAAGTAGGCTTAAGAAACTTAACACAACACAGATGTACTGACTAACTCTGAGCAGAGGTGTATGGATAGGATGTGTTGCCTGATGCTGATGGGCCCCACACATCCTGTCCATACCTCCTGCTAGGAGTTGAATGTGACTCTCAAAGGCTTGATGGATAGGACCATTGACCATATGCTGGAACAAACCATACAGGGGTCATTTGTAAGATAGGCCTTTCCTATTGGAAGGTATTGTCACGTCCTGACTATGCCCCTAGCCATCTTCGCACTGGCTGGGGCTATAGTCAGGATGTGGCCAATAGAGGTGCCTCTAGACACCTCTATGCACTTGGGTCTCCCCAATTGGAGCCAGGTGTTGGGTATTGCCTCTAATTGGGGAACCTATTTAAGGGGACTGTTTGAGCACATGGTGTGGTTCATTTTGGTTTGTTAGCCGTAGGCTATAGTGCCCAGTCATTGGAGCCGTTTTAAGTTTGGTTGTTTATTTCCTCATTAAAACTATGGAGTATCACCACTCTTTCTCTGCGCCTGAGTCCTTCTACCAACTCCCTGACATGTATTTGGCTGGTTTTGACCATTGGGCGCCTCCCTTGTATTTTTCGGTATAAGTACTGTGTATCTTCCTGTATTCTTTGGAGAGAGAAACTATGTACTGTTAACATCGATGTCTCATGCTGAATAAAGATGGCTCTCCCCTGAATTTTCAGTATAAGTGTCCACAAGTTTTCAGGACTGATCTATTGCCTTCATTTTTGTGAGTTGACGGAACCATACCCAGTGGATGAAAGTCTGATGGACTGTTGAACCACACTAATCGTTGTTTTGCAGTTAGACTTTCAACAGATCGGGACATAACAACCCCTTTTCTGATGATACATCACGTCACTGACTGGACACAGACAACTAAGTTTGTGAGTACCAGAAACATGTTCAAGAAGGATTTTTACAACTACACTGGTCGAATCAGTTCCAAATCATTTTGACCACGCACATGGGAGAACGATGCCAGGGTCAGACCACTTGGTTCCATTTCTAGATGAATCATCGACAGTGAGAAAAGAGGAGAATCCACCTGAGACTTGAAGGACTTGTGATTCCATCGATAGATACTCTTGAAGGATTAAGTACAGAGACGAAAATTCTTTGCACAATTAGCAGTTTATTTGCAAATAGAGAGACGTGTCAAGCACTTACAGAATAATTATTCGAGGAGCCTCTGAAGAAAATACATAAACAGTCAATTTATTAAAGTAAAAATGAGTGTGGTATAATGCTACCTAGCGGTCTTAGTTCACACAGGTTTTACCCAAATGGCGGGCTGTCCCCCACCTTATCCATCCTGCCCCCTGTTGTGTATCTTCTCCTATCCTGGATCTGACTGTTTTGATTCTATTGCATTATTTCTATTTTCACTGTAAAGCACATTGAATTGCTTCTATGTATTAATTGTGCTATATAAATAAACTTGTTTGCTTGCTAAAACCCATTGATCCACATCAACCCCATCCTGCTGAATATCTGTTTCCCTGAAGAGCCAACTGCCCCTACTTCCCCCAACAACAACATTCCTAAGCAACAAAGGACAGATACCCTTATTCAGAGTATCGAATTATCCTCTGTATTATACCGACATGTGTTACAACCAAAGAAAAGATTTGCATAGCAGGTAATCGATAAGCAGGCATGTCTCAAATGTACATTAGTTCAATAATTTCCATAACAGACTTCACATACTACAGGTCAGAGTAACACGGGCCAGTTGACTGGAAAGGTTTCATGGTCCCAACACAGCAGAAGACACTTGTGGTGTTACTTTTGAATTAGTGAAGTGTCAAACTCTCTGTACCATTATACAGCCACACTGACTTGTTATAACAACTAGGAAATTTGCTTGGTCCACATCACACTGACTGCAATAACTTTACATCACTAATACAAGAAAATGAAAACTGAAGACTAGAAATCAAGGGCCCTTGATTGGAAACTTCATTCCTTACAATCTAAGATTTTCCTTAATGAACTGATGTGGTGATTTCATTAGTGTAACAGTTCGTTTCTCGCAAGACAGGTGGGGAAACTCCGTACAATGACCATCCCAATATTGGACTTCGACATAGTCGTGTGATGATGCTTAATGATCTATATTATGATGGCTATCATGGTATGTTTGGATTGTGAATTGTTCCCTATTAGAGGTAGAATTTTTCACAGAAACAACATGATATGCACAAGCATTTTGTATGATATTGTAGCATTGATCATGGTATGATTTTTCTGATTGTTCAATGGACTTGGGGAAATGTTTTCATCATGATGTCATGTTTCCATCTGATTTTCTGCTGAACACCGTTAACACTGATAGTAGCCTCTTGATGTAAATATGTTTCTCGACCATTATAATCTGAGTTGGGGGAGGTATTGATGACAGTAATGTGTCGAAGTGGGGTGTGTCAGTCGTGTTGTTTGTATTCATTTTCATTTGAGGAACAATAAGACCTTGTTGGTCAGATACCCCTTTTTGTTGTTTTGTCTTAGTCATTTGTAACAGTGTATGGGCCCTTTCTTTTCATTAGGAATTGAATTGTACTTGTAATGTTTCCTCAATCATGTAATGTTATTCTTTAAATGATTTTTGATTTGGGGGAGTGTCGAGGTTTATGCTTGTTATGTTTAAACAGCAAAAGAACATCTGTTTACCCATACACAGGAAGTCACGTTCATTTTTAAGCACAAAAGTAATTAACCAAAGGGCTTTCAGTAATTCAGTCCTATATTTCTATAAAGTTAAGGTACTACAGGAAGTTTCTCTGAGATGAGATTGCGTGAGCTCAAGATTGTAAGACCGAGTATCGAGTCTGTAACATTATGAGAGGAAATGGGCATGATAAACTTAACGCATATGTGCTGACTAACTCTGATCAAAGGACAATAGATATGACGTGATGCCCGTTAAAAGATGGGCCCCACACATTCTGTCCATACATCCTTTCCATACCTCCTGATAGGAGTTGTCCATGTGACTGTCATAGGCTCAATGGATAGGCCCATTAACCATAGGTTAGAACATAAAATACAATGTTTTTTTGTAGGATAAACCTTTCTTTTTGGAGGGTACTGGGCTGTGTAATGGCTGGTTGTGACCACTGACCGCCTCCCATGTGTCATGGCATAAAAAGACTGTTAACTTCGTAATTATTGGAGAATATGTGAGAACTATGGAAGGTCAACATCGTAATCTCATACTCAATACGAAGGCTCTCCCCTGACTTCCGGTTGCATACATTTTGTTCATTAATCAAAAATGGACAGAGACTTACAATTATGAGCAGTTGACTATCAAATGCTGCGATACATAATTAAATAAATCTCTCCCTTGACAACCAGGTACGCAAACTTTTTTTTAACATCTATACAAAACAGCTGATTTCTAACATGACAAACATAGATAATACATCAATAAGGAAAATGTTCGGGTTTTCCTATGTATTTTATTCCCCTCCCAGTTTCACAATATCCAAATGTATATTGTTGCCTATAGTTATCTGAACATCTCCACATAAGTTATGTGATAGTCAAAAGATTGAGACGATTCCTATAACCATGTTTCACTAAGCTATTCAGATTCTTATCACACTGCTCACGCAATCAGGAAGTGTTGATTTGATACATGTGTTGCAGGGTAACAAATTCCTCACATTCCCCATTGTCAGTTGTGTTGTGGTTTATTATTACTCACCTAAGAGTTTCCAGTCTACATTTTGATTCCTTCAACAAAGCAGAGAGCTTCTTCACTCCTGAATCCTTCAGAATGTTGTTACTTAGATCCAGCTCTTTCAGGTGTAAGGGGTTTGACTTCAGTGCTGAGATCAAAGATTCACAGCCGCCCTCAGTGATTCCACAATTTGACAGTCTGGAGAGAAATTATCATGATGTTAGAAACAGAACAATAACATTAGAATAGCTTGTGTATATTCCATGTCTGAGAATATTAACATTGACAGTGCAGTCATATAAAAAAGGAATGTTTTCCTCAAATTTGTATTTCACTCATAATTATACAGTATGAAATTATATAAATACACATTGAAATGCAATAGAAACTGAGCACATTATGCCATAATGCAAAAAAAATGCTAACTTTAATACCGATAGAGAAAATATCTACAGGACATACTTGAGTTTCTCCAGTATCCTGCGTGGATCCATTAGTCCAGCAGAGAGCAGTTTGACTCCTGAGTCTTCTGGGTGATTAAAGCTCAGATCTAGTTCTTTCAGGTGTGAGGGGTTTTCCTTTAGAGCTGAGACCAGAGAATTCCAGTATTCCTCTTTGACCAGACAGCCTGACAGCCTGGAGAGTCAATCATAAATGAATCACAAACTACTTCTATTAACACCAGAACAACCACGCTTTCTGGACCACCAGTATCCACCAGAACCAAACACTCTTTGTTGTCATTAGCATACAAGCCTCTGGACATTTTTCACAACAGTAACTTCATGCACATTGAGTTCAACAGGGAGAATAGCATGACACACTGACACAACCATTGAGGTAGAATTATAGAACAACCTTTGCAGACGTCCTTCCAAATTAACTGCAATATCAGGGAAGGAAAAATCCGATGGTAATTATTATTAATATTTAAATATAAAATGCCGAACTCTGCATCATTGTCTAGATTCTGTGATTAAGTCCATGATCTCTGTGGTGCTATAATTATAGGCCTCTACTTGTTTGACAAACACATATCAAAATCCATCAATAAGAAAATCGACCCATTTTGCTACCCTCACAGTATTACGATATCCAAATGTCTATGTTTCACCAAGCCATTCATATTCCACTCACACTGCTCACTCAATCAGGGAGTGTTAATCTGATACATTTGTTTCAGGGCAACTTATTCCCCATTGTTAGTTGTGTTGTTTTTTATTATCACTCACCTCAGAGTCTCCAGTCTACACTGTGGATCCTTCAGCAAAGCAGAGAGCTCCTCCACTGCCGAATCCTTCAGATGGTTGTTACTCAGATCCAGCTCTTTCAGGTGTGAGGGGTCTGACTTCAGAGATGAGACCAGAGAATCCCACTCGTTCTCTTTGACCAGACAGCCTGACAGTCTACAGAGAGTTAATCATGATTTCACAAACTACTTATTCCAAAAACAATAGAACAGCCAGGTCTTTTCGACCTTCAGTATCTACTGAATGCTGTTTTTGGTCATTAGCATATTCTCCACCTCAGCATCACCATCCAGCCAGAGCATCAGTTTGTCCATCTACTGGGTCGTCACCAAACTATATATTGTCATAATGTAATGAGATATTGTTTGTTTTAATTTCATTGTGCTTTTGGGCAGATATGTCCCTGGACATTTTTTACAACAGTAACTTTATGAACAGTAAGTGAAAACTAGTTCCACATGGAGATTAACATGACTCAATGCCACAACCAAGGAGGTAGAATTAATTACCACTTGTAGAGCCCAATGACTGTCCAGATTTACTCTAATTTTAGGGAAGGCAAAATCCAATGGTAATTTTGATTAAAATGTAATTATTATTATCAAAATGTAAAATGCCAAATGCTCTGTTATTGTTTAGATTAAGTCCACAAACTCTGTGGTACTACAGTGGTGTGAAAAAGTGTTTGCCCCCTAACTGATTTCTTATGTGTTTGCATGTTTGTTACACAATTGTTTCAGATTATTAAATAAAATCAAATATTAGTCAAGGACAACACAAGTAAACACAAAATGCAGTTTTGAAATGAAGGTTGTTATTATAAAGGAAAAACAAAATCCAAATCCACATGGCCCTGTGTGAATAAGTGATTGCACCCTACAACCTAATAAGTGGTTGGGCCACCCTTAGCAGCAACAACTGAAATCAAGCATTTGCGATAACTTGCAATGAGTTTTTTACCGCGCTATGGAGGAATTTTGGCCCACTCATCCTTGTAGAATTGTTGTTATTCAGCCACATTGGGGGGGTTTTGGGCATGAACTGCCTTTTTAAGGTCATGCCACAGCATCTCAATGGGATTCAGGTCAGGACTTTGACTAGGCCACTCAAGTCTTGATTGTTTTTCTTCAGCCATTCAGAGGTGGTCTTGCGGCTGTGTTTTGGATCATTGTCTTGATGCAGAACCAAAGTTCACTTCAGCTTGAGATCACGAAATGATGGCTGAACCTTCTCCTTCAGGATTTTTTGGTAGACAGCAGAATTCATGGTTCCATTTAGCACAGATAGTCTTCCAGACCCTGAAGCAGCAGAACAGAGCCAGACCATCACACTACCACCACCATATTTTACTGTTGGTATGATGTTCTTTTTCGGAAATGCAGTGTTACTTTTACACTAGATCTAATGAGATACACACCTACCAAAAAGTTCAACTTGTGTCTTGTCAGTCCATAGAGTATTTCCCCAAAGGTCTTGGGGATTAACAAGATGTTTTCTGGCAAAAATGAGATTAGCCTTATTGTTCTAATCACTCAGTAGTGGATTTTGTCTTGGAACTCAGTCATGCAGAATTCCCTGTCTCTTATGTTGAAGTTATGAACACTGACCATAACTGAGGCAAGGGAGGCCTGCAGCTCTTTGGATGTTGTTGTGGGGTCTTTGTGACCTCTTGGATGAGTCGTTGCTGTGCTCTTGGGGTAATTTTGGTCAGCCGGCAACTCCTGGGAAGGTTCACCGCTGTTCCATGTTTTTGCCATTTGTGGATAAGGGCTCTCACTGTGGTTCGCTGGAGTCCCAATGCCTTAGAAATGGCTTTATAACCATTTCCAGACTGATGGATGTCAGTTAATTTCTCTCTCATTTGTTCTTGCATTTCTTTGGATCTCGGCATGATGTCTAGCTTTTGAAGATCATTTGATCTTCTTCACTTTGTCAGGCAGGTCCTATTTAAGTGATTCCTCGATTGAGAAGAGGTGTGGCAGTAATCAGGCCTGAGTGTGGCTAGAGGAATTGAACTCAGGTGTGATAAACCACAGTTGAGTAGTTTTTTAACAGGGCGGGCAAACACATTTTCACACAGGGCCATGTGGATTTGGATTTTGTTTTCCCTTGTTAATAGCAACCTTAATTACAAAAGTGCATTTTGTGTTTACTTGTGTTATCTTTGACTAATATTTGAATTTTTTTTGAGGATCTGAAACATTTGTGTGTGACAAACATGAAAACAGTTTGAAATCAGGAAGGGGCATACACCTTTGCACACCACTGTCAATGTATGGTTCTCTACTTGTGTGATGACCACATCAAATTCCATCAATAAGAAAACAAAATGGGGTTCTCTAACCATTTTACAAAAATCCCAGTTTCACGACATCCAAATGTTTATTATGGCCTGTCCTTTCTCAATATCTCCACAGAAGTTACGAAATAGTCAAAGGATTCAGATATTTCCTATCAGCATGTTTTACCAAGCCATTCAGATTCTTATCACACTGCTAACTCAATCAGGAAGTGATTATGTGATACATGTGTTTCAGGGCAACATGTTCGCAGTATTCCCCATTGTCTAATGTGTTTTCAATTGTTGTAAAGTATTACTCACCTCAGAGTCTCCAGCCTGTATTGTGGATCCTTCAGCATAGCAGAGAGCTTCTCCACTGCTGAATTTTTCAGATCATTGTTACTCAGATCCAGTTTTTTTAGGTGTGAGGGGTTTGTCTTCAGAACTGAGACCAGAGTGATTCCACAACCCGACAGTCTGGAGAGAGATTTTTATGATGTCAGAAATAGATCAATAGTTCAGAATGACTTTAGAATAGCTTCTATATATTCCATGAATATAAACATTTAATGGTGTTAGACTCTCACTGAAGAACCATTGACTGACATTCATTTCCCATTCATTTATTTCCTATGGAGCCCTATGCATTTGTTGATTATAGCACCACCATCAAGCCGTTCATCTTGTAATTGTAATTTCAGGCGTGAACCCATATACCAATCTGGGTTGCAGTAGGCCTCACTATTTCGCATTAATGAGCATTTAAATTAAGACCACCCCAACAGACATTTTCATTGACTCATATCAGACATTCTGTTAAAGATATCAACAATTGTTATACCAAATCATTAGATACTTGTCCCAAAAGATTGTTGCAAAGCTCTAGTTGAACATAACATTCTAAATGGCATAAAGTCCAAGATGGCAGACTTGAGGCAAATTGGTTTCTTAGGTGAGGAGGGACATGTGGACTGCATTTCAGATCTCTAGGCCATATGGGGTGGATATGCCAGTATATCTTTTGGAGCTTATATGCTCATTATAGCATTTCCCAGGTAAATGCTATTGGACACATAGTTTAATAGATGAATTCGGCAGACGGTATACATCTATGGGCATAGTGACATGTCTGTAGGCACGCAATCTCACGGGAACATGAGGCCAAAAAAGGAATAATAATAAATGTATCCACATATACCCAGGACCACCATGGCACCCATTCATTCTAAATTAATTGTTGAATTTATTTTCCACTAACTCCTATTCTTTCCCCACAAAATCACCTTTGACTTCTATTAATTCCCTGTTGCCCTCCAATCTATCCCCATTAACTTCCATACAATCCCGATAGAAACTAATTAATTCCCCATTGCCCCCTATTAATTCCCCATTGACATCTATGTTTTCCCCACAGTCTCCCATTGAATGACCACTGACTCCCATTTACTACACATTGACCTCCATTCATTCGCCATTGACATTCATGCATATACCAAATACTCCCATTTAACCACCATTGACTCCCATTCATTCCCCACATACCCAGTTCATTCCACATTGACTTCTATGTGTTCTCCACGGTTTCCCATTCAAAAACCACTGACTCCCATTTACTGCCCATTAAACTCCATTCATTCCCTTGGTTTTCGGCCTTGTCCAGAGATTTCTCTGGATTCTCTGAATCTTTTAACGTTTGTATGTAATGTAGTTGATGAGATCTGAAGTATGTCTGAAGTATGGAGAAACGTAAAGTCTGAAGTATGGAGTCAGGTGAAGTATGGATTCACTTATGAGATAATCATCTTCTCTGGAATGATATTTAATACCCAATCATGTTACTGACCTGTTACTTGTTTTATTGTTCTTTTTAATGAAGATGATTCGTTTAGACACTGCTTCGCACAAAGACACCAAAGTCATTCCAGTTTCAGCCCTTTCCTGGGTGAAACATTTGTTGCTCTTATCAGATTAAAGAACATGTGTAATAGATTAGACAGTGCTCCCCATGCTTGTTGATACCCTGGGATGTTTTCATGCCTGCTGGGCCAACACATTCCGGAACGGGGGCTCATTTGGACAACTGACTGGTCACTCATCCAGGTGTGTGTGATTATGACCAGCTATTATTGTTTACATTGTCTTCACAAAGGTGAGCAAATCCCTTAATTTGATTTTAAGCAACAGTACCTGATTAACTGGGTAAGCCTAATCTTTTTCCTAAACTGTCCTTTTCTCTTTCTTTCAGTATCAGCAAGAAATGTCTAAACTTTTCTCCACCAGTCTTGCAAGGAGTATGCTACATTACCCCCCACCAAAAACATAAACAGCATCCATAAGTTTCATATGAAGCAGGAGCACTTACAGCGAGTTATGGACTTCATAAACATCTATGCTAGAGGATAATGCAATAGTGTTGCCTGACACAGAAACCTTGTTGGAAAGCTGCTGCTATCAAATATGACTAATTCAGCAGTCTGCCGTCTCTACAAGGAGTCAATTACAACATTTGCTATGTAAAGTTTAAACAACACACTTGATTATTATTTTTTTAAACAAACTATGATGTACACTTCTTTTATTTATTTTGTATTCTTTGTGAGTATATTTTTCAGAACAGCGTGCAGTAGGGCTGGGTAACTTCAAGTATCTTTGGAGAAAGTTGCTTCCTCACATCTCAAGCACCAAGCCCATGTCAGACCTGTAATGGCAGTGTCAAAATAACAAATACTAGGTATTCTGATCTGCCAGATGCTGTTATATCAGCCAAGCTAAAGAAGCTATAGCAGCATCTCCAGCATGTTCATACTGAGTGGTCTGTCTATGAGAATATGGTTGCTGACTGCAAGGCCACCTGTCAAGACCTCCAGGTATTACTGAACCAGCAAGCAAAGACATCAGAACGCATTACAGCTTTGATTTTGCTCAACAGGCAAGCAATACATGGCAAGGAGACACGTTTCATTCTCACAGGTGCTAAATCTCTGTCAGTCTATTTATTATGTAGTTCAGTTTTTCAGATGTTTTGTTGTTATTTTGCAGGTGCACTATCCTTCTGACCCTCTCCAGACTGGTCCCATCTACTTCTTAACTCCATGCAAGTATGGTTTGTTTGGTATCTGCTGTGAAGGAATACTGCAACAAGTGAACTACTTGATTGAAGGCATGTCATCCAGCAAAAGCTGCAGCGAAGTTCTCAACTACATGCCCCAATTCTTCACCAACTATGAAGTTGTATGGACCTGAACTGTGACAACTGCAGTGGCCAAAACAAGAACTGGTGTGTGCTGTGTTATTGTGCCTGGTGGTCAATGCACAAGCTCCATCACAGTCTGGGTCTCCACTTTTTGATCGCAGGCCACACCTAGTTTGTCCCTGACTGGTGTTTTGACACATCAAGCAGCGCTTCCAAAAGACCAGAGCCAACACGTTGTCGTTTGACGTTCTCTCTCCCAGAGATGGCCTGCCTGTACAAGCATCACCTGGACTAGACACCACTCGAGAAACATATATTTTCGAGAAGATCCGTGAAAATAGAAAATCTAGAACAGGGGTGCCTAATTCTGGTCCTGGAGAGCATTATGGAATATATGGAACTTAGAGGCACAACATATGACTGTTATGGATGATGTAATCAGTATAAGAAATACCTAAGATGTATTAAATGCATATAATCAAAGGTAATCAAAGATTTATCACCATTTTGTAATAACCAAATAATAAGTACAAGGGCCCTAATGGCTGTATTTTCTACAAGTCTGCGCCACCAATATTTAACTAGGAACATATCTTGAAGAACTGTGAAACCATGGTGGCGGATGGAAGAGGAAGACCCTCCATGTATTAGCATAAGTGAATGGCCAGAAAGATCATGCAAGATAACACTGTATAAATATGTGTTTCCGATGTTGGCTAGACAGTTGGTCCAGCAGGTCAACTCTGATTTTATGATTGCTCATTAAAAGTCTATTTGAATCCACAAACTCCTGAGTTATTGCATCTTTCTGAGTCATTGCATTCTTTTTAGGCAAGAAGAAAATATTTTCCACAACAACATCCTGTAGATTTTTACTCCAACCCAAATTTTGCACACCTGATTCTAATAATGAGCTGGATAAAATGCTAGGTCAGGTTGGTCATAACCGAGGCTGGAGAGAAAACCAACAGAATGGTAGATCTCCAGTACCCAGATTGGGCACACCTGATATAGAATATCCATGCTGATCTTGCCACAAACCTCTCCCCACAGAAATAGTTTATTTCCTACAGCAGTAGATCTCATAAAGACCGCTCCCAACATACACACACCATCCTCTACTGGACAGATCTATAACCCCTCACCTCATTCGCACACAACCATCAACTGGAATATTCTTGCACCTTGCATATTTTTTAATGTTATTAATGTTACTCAGTCTACTGTTTTTTGCTGTAATGCTCAGTCTACTTTTCTTACTTGTTTTGATTTCTCTAACGGGCCTGAACAAATTCCTTGTTTGTTGCAAAACTTTCTTGGCAATTAAACTCTTTCTGATTCTGATGCGTGGTGTGGACAACCCAGTCTGTGTCAGGGGCACAGGCGGAGATCCAAACGCGGACTGGGAGCAAGTGGGAAAGGGGCAGGTAGAGTGTGCGGGGACGGGAGGTAAGGCGTCTAATGTAACGGCGCCGCAGGGGCAGACGAACGATAGACAGAGTAGTCGGGGACGGGCAGAGAGTCGGTACACGGGCTGGCGGCAGAAGTAAGGTCGGGAAACAGGCAGAGTAGTCGGGGACAGGCGAGGAGTCAGAATACCGGCAAGTAACAGAAGTACAGGCAAGGGTCAGGCAGGACGGTCGAGAACGGGCGAAGGGTCGAAACACGGATAGGCAGGTCGAGAAACAAGAAGATGTGAGATATGGTATGTAAACATGAACCATTGATCTGGCAGGGGTGAGATGGCAGGGAGCTGTACTTGAATGTGTGGTGATTAGGTGACTGGGGACAGGTGTGTGAGTTGGTGATTGGTGACAGGTGTGTTAGGTGTGTACTGAGTTTCTGGAGCGCGGGCGCCCTCTGCTGCGCGCTGGCGGAGGCGGGGACGTGACAGTCTGTTAGTACAATAAGACTGCTAAACGGCTCAGTGGCTGTCCAGCTGTACTCCGACTATCTGCACATACATTACTGCAACTATTGATTATGATTCTTGCTGCTAAGCCACACCTTTCACTGTACGTTTTATGGCTGATATATCAAGTGCATGTGAATTTATTTAAATTGTATTTCATTTTTCTTGATAGACTATGTGTTTATTAGACACCAACCAGACCAGTTTAGCACAAGACCAGTGTACACACTGGTGTCCACATTTGAATACTTACGAAGCTGAATGGACGTAAATTAAGACCATCACTCCAGCAAGTGTGAAAATCATTCAAGCCTTTTTTCTCAGAACAAGAGCAGATTATCACTTTTAAAGAAGTATATCGTTCCCATAACTTTATAAAACAGTCTTGTATTATATACCATTAGAAAGCTCTGAATCTGGACCTTTATAAAATACAAAAAGGCCAACCTCATATTTTGAATTCTGTCACATTTTGTATGTATTCCTTGAATCCCCGAATAATTTCAGATAGGTAGGCAGAATGATTACTGCCCAAAAAAAGGCATGGTGTGTTTTGTAAAGGACCGCCCAAAACAAGGCATGGTGTGTTTTGTAAAGGACCGCCCAAAACAAGGCATGGTGTGTTTTGTAAAGGACCGCCCAAAACAAGGCATGGTGTGTTTTGTAAAGGGGTCAATCCTGATTACTTTCCATCCCCTGAGGCCCACATACAGGGGCTCCTGATAGGGAGGTGAGACAATATCAGTCTTTGAGGAACAAACATAAAAAACAAACATACCAGTCTTTGAGAAAAAAACAGGTTAATTGTTGTAGTTTACAACCGGACTACATACTCGTGTTAGAAAATATAATTGGACTGGTAACGTTGAATGAGATAGTATATCAATATACCGTACAATATTTGGCTATAATCTAAGAGAAGAAATGTGGATCAGGTATAAATAATTGTGAGGGGAAAAGGCTAATACTACACTGAACAAAAATAGGTGATGCTGCAGTTTTAACACCCAGATGAACCAAAAGATTTTTATCAAACACATTGTCTCATCCTTCATGTGGTTTTGACCTGCAAATGCTGCTGCGATTCCTTTTGCGTTCATAACATGAACCTGGTCTTCAATTATTGAAATCAGGGGAGTAACCACTAGTATCATTGACCTCAGCGTTTTCATTTCAATAAATCGCAAACTGACTGTCTTTATTAGAGAACAGCATTTTTTGCAGAGAAGTTGTGGCTTTATTGATTCAATCTTATGAATAGAACACAGTTAATCCAAAACAGAATAAAGTTTTTCCTTCATCTTTGCGTCTTTTCTGATGAATTGCAACATAGGTAGATGCAACCAATGTTTCCGGGTATGTGTTCCATCCAGTTCAAAGAAATAGTGAAACCACATAAAGCTTGCATTCCACAAGCTTGTGAGTGGAGGCTTATATGAAAACCTGCATCTAATATATCTATTTTTAATAGGCAATTTTTCAGACATCTAAGCAGGACATGATTATTATAACTTAAAATTGAAATCTTACCTTTTAGCTTTGGTTTTTGAGTCAGGGCCCTCTTCACCCCTCTCCTCAGAGAGATCCATTTTAGAGGCAGTGCCCTTCTCTTTCTCCCCAGTGAGACTAGTTTTAGAGTCAGGTTCCTCTTCACCTCTCTTCCCAGTGAGACTCGTTTTAGAGTCAGGGCCCTCTTCACCTCTCTCTCCAGAAAGACTCATTTTAGAGTCAGGGCCCTCTTTACCTCTCTCCCCAGTGAGACTCGTTTTAGAGTCAGGGCCCTCTTCACCCCTCTCTCCAGAAAGACTCATTTTAGAGTCAGGGCCCTCTTCACCCCTCTTCCCAGAGAGACTCATTTTAGAGTCAGGGCCCTCTTCACCTCTCTCCCCAGTGAGACTCGTTTTAGAGTCAGGGCCCTCTTCACCCCTCTCTCCAGAAAGACTCATTTTAGAGTCAGGGCCCTCTTCACCTCTCTCCTCAGAGAGATCCATTTTAGAGGCAGTGCCCTTCTCTTTCTCCCCAGATAGATTCATTTTAGAGTCAGGGCCCTCTTCACCTCTCTCCCCAGTGAGACTCGTTTTAGAGTCAGGGCCCTCTTCACCTCTCTCCCCAGTGAGACTCGTTGTAGAGTCAGGGCCCTCTTCACCTCTCTCCCCAGTGAGACTAGTTTTAGAGTCAGGTTCCTCTTCACCTCTCTCCCCAGTGAGACTCGTTTTAGAGTCAGGGCCCTCTTCAGCTCTCTCTCCAGGGAGACTCATTTTAGAGTCAAGGTCCACTTCACCTCTCTCCCCAGGGAGACTTGTTTTAGAGGCAGGGCCCTCTTCACCTCTCTCCTTAGAGAGATCCATTTTAGAGGCAGTGCCATTCTCTCTCTCCCCAGATAGATTCATTTTAGAGTCAGGGCCCTCTTTACCTCTCTCCTTAGAGAGATCAATTTTAGAGACAGTGCCCTTCTCTCTCTCCCCAGATAGATTCAGTTTAGAGTCAGGGCCCTTCTCACCTCTCTCTCCGGTGAGACTCATTGTAGAGTCAGGGCCCTCTTCACCTCTCTCCCCAGTGAGACTAGTTTTAGTGGCAGTGCCGCTCTCTTTCTCCCCAAATAGATTCATTTTAGAGGTTTAGTTCAGTCCTCTCGATAAACCTGTTAACACATGAAAACACTTCCTGGATAACTTGTAAAAACTAGAGATACACACATATTTCTGCTAACCTGGACCTTGATATATTATCAAAATAATAATAACTTATGTATAATTACAAATAACTTGAATTATGAAAATCTTTAAAAGTGATGGATGACAGCAACAAAAAGAGAATTTGGGTGAAAAAATTGATTCTTGTTGTGAAACTAAAGCAATATTCTTTAAGTAAATTTCTGTATTTCTACAGATTAATAACGTATTTTATTTACAATATAAATCTGTTTATTAATCTGCTTTTTCTGGCATCACAGCTACCAGACATGTCCCGTAAATTTACAAATAGTTTTTTACAGTGTATACAAATACGAATATGATTATAATGAAGATGGCACACCAGTAAAAATAATTATTTTGATTGTGTTAAAAATATTATAATCGGAGCTTTCTGCAGTTTAGAAACCGCACATGTTCAAATTGCGAATTCTGATTATTAGTATGAAGGTTGGAGTCTGGCAAGTGAACAGAACAATTGTATCAGGCAGCACATGGCCTATCTTCAAGCGGTCTTACAACACATTTTCCCCTACCTTTTGTTATTTTAAGACAACAAACCTTTATAATTCAAATGTCCAGCTGTATGTCTCAAATTGGTCAATCATACTATACAATACATTGTTCTGTTCATGTCTCTCACTTATCCCAATTTATTAGAAGTGAATTAAAGTATGCAAAAAACATCCCAACACATGCAAGTTGTGGACAAACAGCAAGTTAACCACACAGATACATGAAGAGGAGGCGCAGAGCGCACTATGAAAGAAAAGTGCGGAGAAGTGCTTGTTGTTAAGGCGAGGAAGAGGTCTAATTAAGAAAATAAAACCTGAGGACAATGAAATAGAAACTAGGGATGATTTGGTGCAAAAAAAAATTGGGGGGAATATTTATTGTTCCAGAGCTCTAAAGCCTTTTTATCCCTGCATTATGCCACCATATTTCTGCTATCAAGCTAGCTAGGTATAAGGCAAAGTATTTATCTCTGCCCGTTTGTATCTATAATCACCTGCCACAGCAACACTTATTTTTAATGCAGCAATAGATTTTGAGCTAAGGCTCATGTCAATCAACCAAGCAATGTGATCATGTTATACTTAAACTTTCAACCAGAGAGAGTCTGGGCGAATCTGGGAAGATTTATTTGGGTTAATTTGAGTTTCTTTAGGAACAATACATTTTGGGAGGTATTCTCTGAACCGTCCTTTTGGCTAATGTTTTAGCAAATCAATGCGCCAAAGCAGAAAATTACCTGGGCAGCGGCTGTTAATTTCATACCCTGTATAGGAACTGGGGTGGTTGGGGTGAGGCAGCCAAATTAAATGTCAAATCGTTTTTCAAGAAAATCATGAGGAAATAAAGTAGTTTTTACTCAATATTCCCTCAATATTCTCTGAAGAACTTAACATCTGAACACTGCATATGTGTTATTGACTTTAATGTTATTGTTGACTACATTTTGTCATTTTCAATCAACAACTATAGAAAAACAATAACTTGCGTTCTTTATTCAATTAGTTCTGCTATACTGTATGAATGCATTGAGTATGTAACTTAAATATAATATAAAAAATACATAGATAATAAATAAAATAAAATATAAGTAACATTTTCCAATACAGAACAAGTTTAACGACTAAATCATTACTACTGGAACCTGTAGGTCTTTAATCCTCCTCAGTACCAAACCATTACTTCAGATAACTGTCTCTGTGATGCTAATGTCCATAACCATGAATGTCTAGTACACTGGCGTAGCATGGTGAAGAGATTATTTTGCTGCTGTATATACGCTTTGAACAATGTTTTGGTGATCCTGCCGTTCATTAACATCACAGGAGACAACGCATAGAAACACATTATAAAAGTGATTATACAAACAATCATTTATGACAGAGACAGACCATGGGTCCACTCATCTCCAAACTCGGGCCCTCCACCCTACGCGGACCCTGGTGCAACAGCACCCCCTCCACCCATGACAGCTACGTCAGTAGTCTAGTACTCACCATGAAGTATGTAGTTTCCCTGTCCACCTGCTCTGTGTGTTGTTGTGTTCTCCCACCTGTCCCCTTTATATCTGTATCGGACAGTAATGATGTACAGTCATGTGACAGACAGGAACACAGTTTGTACCTGGTTGGACCGGTTGTTCTAGTTGGACACATTCTGATGAGAACCCACTTTGCCTGTAACTCTGGTAGATAACCTACTGTCCTGCCCTCTGGTAGGTAACATACTGTCCTGCCCTCTGGTAGGTAACATACGGTCCTGCCCTCTGGTAGGTAACCTACTGTCTTGTCAACTGTTATGGGCATTTCAGGTTTGCTGAAACTTTGGCCAATTTCCGAAAACTCTAAACACAAAACGACAAACACAAAATGCAAAACTCCACAAATCTCTAGCAAAGCAAACACTGAATTCAAACTGTTTTATATCTTTCCAAAATGTTTTTTGCATTGAAATCACACACACACACACACACACACACACACGAATAGGTCTGTCTACCAACCAACATACACAGAAATGCAGTACAGTAACAAAAACATTGTCACAGTTTTTCCTAATAGATTTGACGCATTTCTCCTAGTAATGCATTTATGAAAAATAATTACTAACATCAAAACTGCAAATGTGTTTTCTGTTGAGTTAATAACAAACTCAGCTGTAGAGACACAAATAAATGAGTACAACATTTTTGTATTTTGCCAACATCACAGCATACATTTTCATGAGTAATGGTAAAAAAAACACTGTAAATGCTGGATCCATGCTTGTCACTCTTGTGCCTCAATTCCTCCACAGGCCTCTTCCATCGCTTGGAGAAGACTTACTTGGTTTTAAGGGTCCCGATCATATACTTTTCACCTGCAAGAGGAGAAGAACTCCTCAATTCGATTCAGGAAAAGGGAATATGATGGAAGGAACACCATCCTGAAATGTGAGTGATACTCAAACCACTCTCACACCAGTGGAATCAAACCACACTCACACCAGTGGAATCAAACCACACTCACACCAGTGGAATCAAACCACACTCACACCAGTGGAATCAAACAACACTCACACCAGTGGAATCAAACAACACTCACACCAGTGGATTCAAACCACACTCACACCAGTGGATTCAAACCACACTCACACCAGTGGAATCAAACCACTCTCACACCAGTGGAATCAAACCACTCTCACACCAATAATGAACGTTGGAATTGGTCATCGTCCCAAACAACTACATAATTCCTGTTCACTTGCTGATCACTCTGCGGAAAGAGGATTTCATTGAGGAAGCCTTTCTGTGTTTTATGGGCGCAAGACAGCCACACCAACAGCAATTGCAAATGCGGCACATATGAGTGATGCCTCCTCGTTGTCCAGGGACATTGACAGTGACACGATGGCCTATCACATTTCACCCTCTTCTCCTTGTGAAGATCAAAATACAGGTCCTCATAATGAGTTGCACTGCTATCCAACTCCAACATTCTGTAGAGTAAAAACAACACAAGATACAGTTAGTTTTTTACAGTACAAAACTAGAACTATACCTCTACCTACATAGACTCTCACTCTAGAAGTAGAATGGTTTAGTTACTTACCGGTTTTCCCTCTGAAATGTGAGGATAATTGAAGCCATTTGTTTAAATTGGACTGAACACTGTCCAGCTTCACTCAAGGAGACCATGATTTCATGTCTGTACTCTATCTTTCTACCTGTCCTCCCTCCTCTCACACCTTGCTCTCCCCTTCCTCTCTGTCCGTGTCTTTTTACATTTTCTTCTCTTGCACTTTCCACTATACCTCTCTACCAGCTCTCACTCTTACAACTCTTCATTTTCCACTTTCTCATTCTTCTTCATTGTTGTTTTTCTTATCCCCTTTTCTAGTTGTTGAAATCTAGACAGCTGTTTATGCAATTTGAAAATGTGCATTTCTTGTGTTCTGTGTGTTACTTACTCATCTGATATCAATTTGGGGCTGATTGAAAACATACAGTGCCTTTAGAAAATGATCATACCTTTTTAAATAGCCACTTGTAAATAGTCACTTTTTTATCATACCTTTTTAAATAGTCAAGTCTTTTGAGCCCGGTACGCATGAGTGGGCCAAGACCTGTCCTCCTAAGTTTGAATGGAGCAGGAGACAAGAACATTTAGAGAATGCATTCCTTACGTTTTTCAGTGGAAAAGAAGAACTGCCCCTACTCCCCCTGGCACATTAAATGACCACACACCTCTAAAGGTGCTTAGGCTCCCACACCACGGAATGGATTATGCCAACACCGCTCAGCACCGCAACACCGTATTCTTAGGTATTCACTAAAAAGTATAGCATTCAGCGACAAGGACTGCTATTGCTTAGAGCCCAGAGATTCGTTTCTAATTAAAGGACATAAAAGGTACAGATCATCGAAGCCTGTGCGAATGAGACTACTAAATGCTACTGAGACCCAGGACAACTGTGAGTTGGGTAAAGAGATGAACCTAGGCGGCCTACGGATCTCACACACACAGACTGTTCCACAGCTACAACAAGATTCTACTCCTCAGGGGCAGAGAGACTCCGGCAATGCCGGTTCCTGACAGCCGGACTAATTCTAGTCCTGATGATTCTGCCTCGAGATGAAGACAACTTCCAACCCAAGGTGACAAGGTGACAACACAGAAGGATTACAACTATTCAATGTCAGGCCACGCTGGTAAGTTCCTATCCAAGGCACATCTCGTTATAGGGCCTGCTGTTGTGGTAGCTGAGAGAGGAACCTGGGTCCACACCACATACTACAGGAAGGCAAAAATTGTAAATTGAAGTTACCTAACGTGGCAGAGTGAGTTGTGGTGCTAGTTCCACTCACACTCCAAAACACAGCCTGTTCGATGCCTTACCATTCACCTGAAGGGGTTCCATGGTCCTAGTCTCTCTGGCGCCAAGCCTACTGAGTATTATCATATTTTTACCGACTTTTGACCCACACTATGATGATGATGGTAAAATTGGAAATGTAACCGACAATGCAACAAGCAGAGAGATAAGAGCACACCATGAGTAAAGGCCTAAACAACAAACACCCTGAAAAGAAGAACTCAAATCTGAATAGAGGAAACATTTCTTGTTGCATGAGTAACTCTCCTCCAGTTTGGTTGTATTACCTTCTTTTGCAGGCTATTATTATACAGAATGAAATATTATCATCAACCCAATAAATGCATTCAGCTATAAATTACATCAGACATGACAAAGTGCATATTTTTTGGGTGCCTATTAAAACATGCAATATACCATCAAAGTGCTTTTCAAACTGCATGTAATATTCCATTAAATAAACCTGGCAAGTACAGAGGAAAGTGATCAAGTTTCCTTGATGAGTTCCAGCTTCATTTAATGGTTAGGTACGATACATTTTTGGAAAGAAAACATTTAAGAACTCTAAATCAGTGATTATGAAAGCTCACGTGAGTTCATTGTATCGCCCATGATTCCAGGATCCGATGAAAGAGACTCCATCTTGTGACTGTTGTCGTTCGGCCAGGTAGACATTGTCACCTTTCCCTCCTTATTTCTGTTGTTCTATATCGGCCATCTAAACTTTACTCTTTAAGTTGTTAGATTCTGTCCACTTTTTATCCATGAACAAAATTAATGCAAACAGTAGTCAGGGAGAACCATCGTTATTCAGCATGAGTCCAATATGTTGATCTTCCGAGTTCTTCCATGTTCTCCAGTAATAAAAAAATTAACACAGTCTTTCATGCCTGGACAAAGAGGAGGCAGTCAGGTTCATCCTACAAAACACCTTTGTATGGCATGTTTAAGGTCAATGGGCCTATTCATAGAGTCTATGACAGTCACATGGACAACTCCTATAAGGAGGTATGGACAGGATGTATGGATAGGATGTGTGCGGCAGATCAGTAACAGGCATCACATCTTATAGTAAGGGAAAATATTATTTGATCCCCTGCTGATTCTGTACGTTTGCCTACTGACAATGAAATGATCAGTCTATAATCTCAGCAGTGAGAGAGAATAATTTTTTTTGAATCCAGAAAAACTAAAATGTTATAAATTGAGTTGCATTTTAACGAGGGAATTATGTATTTGCTCCCCTCTCAATCAGAAAGATTTCTGGCTCCCACGTTTTATTAATACGGGTAACGAGCTGAAAATCCAGCAGGTCTCACAAGATCCCCCTGCTAAAAAAAGCACATGTGCAGGCCTGTCTGAATTTTGCCAATGAACATCTGAATGATTCAGAGGAGAACTGGGTGAAAGTGTTGTGGTCAGATGAGACCGAGCTCTTTGGATTGAACTCAACTCATCGAGTTTTGAGGAGGAATGCTGCTTATGACCCCAAGAACGCCAACCCCACCGTCAAACAAGGAGGTGGAAAAATTATGGTTTCGGTGTGTTTTTCTGCTTAGGGGACAAGATAACTTCACCCCTTTAATGGGACAATGGACGGGGCCATGTACTGTCAAATCTTGGGTGGGAAACTCCTTTTATAAGCCAGGGCAAGGATGGGTATTAAAACACGACAATTACCCAAAAAACATGGCCAAGCATCAAAAGAGTAGCCCAAGAAGAAACACATTAAGATCCTGGAGTGGCCTAGCCAGTTTCCAGACCTTAATCCCATAGAAAGACTGTGCAGGTTTGAGTTGCTGAAGGTTTGAGTTGCCAAACATCAGCCTTGACATTTTAATGACTTGGAGATGATCTGCAAAGACGTGTGGGACAATATCCCTCCTGAGAAGTGTGCGAACCTGATGGCCAACTAGAAGTAAAGGGTTTTGCCACCAAGTACTAAGTCATGTTTTATAGAGGGGTCTAATACCTATCTCTTTCATTAAAGTGCAGATTAATTTATAAAATGTTTGAAATGTGTTTTTCTGGATTTATTTGTTGTTATTCTGTCCCTCAATGTTCTTTTAAACCTGACATAAAAATGATAGACTGATCATATTTTTTTAGTGGGCAAACATAGAAAGCCAGCAGGGGATCAAATACTTTTTCCCTCACTGTATCTATAATCCTTTGTTTAGAGTTAATCAGGATTTATGTGTTGCGTTAAGTTCCTCACGCTTGTATTCTATCAATGTGTAGGACACTCTCCATCGGACCTCTTACAAATCTCTCAGAATTCATCTTGTTTAGGCAGAAAACTTCTTGATGGTGTCCTATTCACCTATTCCTATGATATATAAAAATGAAAGCATCATGTCAGAGGCTGCAGTCCCCCTGTTGTATTTTGTACAGATGGACTTGTACAACTCCCTGTATACCCACCGAAAAATACAATATTACACTCTAATCCTCCAAAGAACAATACAGTGTCAACCTACTACGGTCACACAAAATACAGTTCAGCGCTGAAACACACCAGTCAACGCCCTTATCAGTTACTGTATGATGGACTCTCTGTGACCCACAGACAGTTTCCGCACAATAAAACTTGCAGCCTAGACAGGAGGAGTACTAGTGCTTGTTCGACTACTTAGCGCTTTTACAATCTTGACACGTCGTTATATGACATTACTTTACGACTCGCTGTTCATCTGCATACCTAAGAACGCCTTCGGTTAGCCAGATGGCAGGGAGCTGGTTAGCTTAGGAGTTCCATCAAAATGTTCAGTAGAATCGATAAGTTGATCCATCCGTTCATGGCAACATGCTGTTAGAAATCAGCTGTTTTGTATAGTGGTTGAAATAATGACCACGTAACCGGTCATCAAAGGAGAGAGTAATTCAATTATTTATTGCAACATATGATAGTCTATTGTTTATGATGTTACAGATACCGTCTTCATATTCGGGCTTACAAACAGAAACTTATCTCGATCTGAAAGAACTTCAAGTCGTATGTCAGCTTTATAGACAATGCAACCAGGAATACACATCGGAGTACTGTAAACCCGTTGGCAAAAATCTGTCGCACGTTCAATGGACGTGACTTCCTGTGTACAGCTAAACAAATGTTCGGTTGCGAACCAAGCATTCCCCTTAACAAGATACTTTTAAATTGCATGAGATAGGCTATATAAGCATCTGCACACACATCAACTAAATCAGATACAAATTCCTGTCTTGCCTTGCTAGCTTTTATACTACTTGGCAATACTGGTTGAACAGGTGAAGATGCTTCATTTCCTTGTTTTTTGCGGGGAAGTTACATTTGATTTGAGGTGGTCACTGCAGCAATCTTTCCTTAGCAGATGACAGTGCTGGTTGAACTTACACAGAATTACATTTTATAGAAATATAGCTCGGCTACTGCACCATTCATGCAGTTTTCTTGTTTTAGTTGTGGACAGATATGCCTATGGACATATTTCACAACATTAACGTAATGCACATTGAGTGACAACAAGTTCCAAATGGAGAATCACATGACACACTGTCACAAACACAGATAGAATTAAGGAACAACACAGACACACATACCGCTTCCAGAGCCCAGTGTCCTTTCAGATTTACTGCACTTTTAGAGAAGACAAAATGCAATGGGTACTATTATTAAAATGTAAATAAAAATGCACTATAGGAAAAAAAAATCTCTACCCACTCATCTCCACTTCCTGTTTCAGGATATCAAATGACTATTGAAGCCTAACCTTATCTGAACAAACACACAGAAGTTAAAAGATAGTTGAGGCATTTACCTACAAGAATGTTTCACCAAGCCATGCTGATTCTTATCACACTGCTCACTTAATCAGGAAGTGATCATCTGATAAACATTTGCTTCTGGGGAAAAATTCCTCACATTCCCCTTTGACAGTTGTGCTGTTGTTTATTGTTACTCATCTCAGTCTCTAGTTTATATTTCGAAAATCCATCAGCCAAGCCGAGAGCTTCTCCACTCCTGTATCCTTCAGATAGTTGTTACTCAGATCCAGTTCTTTCTGGTGTGAGGGGTTTGACTTCAGAGCTGAGACCAGAGAACCACAAGCTTTCTCTGTGAATTCACAACCTGACAGTCTGGAAAAAGTAAATTATGATTTCACAATCTGCTTCTTTCATTAAAATCCTCCTTGTGTAGTGCTAAGTAAAATCAGTTATTTTTTGCCAAATTCTGTGATATACTTGTAATTTTATTGAAATTCTGTTTGAATGTCACACTCCAAATAAAACCCCTATACTAGTGGGATATGGGTGTGTCAGCTGTTTCTTCAGCTGCCACCGCATGCAATTCTAAATAACCCATCCTCAACCAAATGGATAAAGTGAAATTGAAAGAGATTATTATGATGTTACAATCAGAACAATAACTTTAGAAAATCCTCTACTAATTAAAGAATTTATATGTGAACTCATGTGATGGTTCATGTGTGTGTGAACCATCACATGATTTTGTCAAGGAGGTTTCACCTACCTATTTATGATGCTGGCAGTTCAGCTAGCTGGAGAAAGTAGAAAAGCAAACGTTGTTGTTCTGAAGATATTGAAGTCCCATCTGGGGTGCCAAATTGTGGAAGATGGAAAATGTTTGCTATTTATTAAAATAAAAACATATCAGTCGTTCTTATAAATTATTTCAAGTTTAATTATGTGGATCCACAGAAACAATCATCACAACGGGACAGAGGATGAGTACAGAGACCAACAGAGTAATGGCATGCCAGATTGTTCTGATCTTATAGTATTGCTTTCACCTCTTTATACACCTTCTTGTCAGCTACCAAAGATATTATCTCTTATGCTATAAGATACATACAAAAGCAAGTCGCCATACTAATCGTAGAAAAAGATAGAACTCTACATTGTCATGGCAACCATAGTTCTAGATCTTCGTTAACAGACCTCCTGATCTGAGCTACCCCTGGTCTCTGTCCTGCGGAAAATGGAAGGATACAGAGGAGACACAGGCAAGTTCACCTTGGAGCCATCGGTACAGGGCCATAGATAAGATAGGCTTGAAGCCTGGCGCTGTCGGTTGTAGCCATAATCCCTTCTTAGAACAGGGCATTCTGACCTATGTCTTCTTCTCTACATAGCAACCATGAACAGTCTAAAGCAAATTCAGGCCTAGTTTAAAACAGTCAATATATTGCAGTTAATTTGCAGAATAATGGATTAATAAGGGTACGGCAATAAATTAATCCTTTCCACAAGTTAGCTTGTACTAGTAACACTGCTCCACAGTTACTAAGATGCAATTAGATGAACAATTAATTCATAGTACATTACCTCTGTCCTTATTGAGGTTTTCCTCCTTTCCTCTCCTCTTCCCTTAGTACCAGAGGGCTTTGGTCTTTTTGAAATCGTTGAAGTAGGCTACTGATGCTAATTTATCATCTTTCATGTCTTATCAGTGACACTACTTCAGATAACTGAACTTGCCCATCCCCCACAATCAGGTAAGGTAAGTCTAATGGTGTGAGAACTTGGGGCAACGCTGTGGCTAACACAGAAAATATGACCTAATAAGCTGTGTAGTTATGTTGTTGTGGGGGCTTTCGTTTTTTGTATTGTTTCAAATTAATATTATTCTTAAGCAATTGTAAAAGTAAAACAAGAACTACACACATTAGGGGGCCCGGATAGATGATTGCTTATTCCACCTATCCCATGGGCCGGCCGTGTGTGTGTGTGTGTGTTGTAGGTCTAACTATACTCATGGGGACCAAATGTCCAAATGAGTATAGTAAAACGGTAAAAGTTCCCCATGAGGCAAAAGTCAATTTCTGGCTCAGGGTTTAGGGTCACACTTGCAATACAATTTTGAGTTAGATTTAGGGTTCCTTTAAGGTCCAGGCATTGTTGTTTAAGTTTAGGGTAAAGGTTAGGCATTACACCTAGGTGAGGTTTAGGCATAAATGTTACTTTATTGAGGTTAAGGTTAGGGTTTGATTGGGGTTAGGTTAAGGATTGGGTTGGGTAAGTGTTAAGGTTAGGGATAGTTATAGGGTAAAGATTTGGGCAAGGGAGCAG
>JACXGJ010004414.1:0-2500 GCA_016801105.1 Esox niger
CTCCCCCCCTCCCTCCCTCCCTCCCTCCCTCCCTCCCTCCCTATCAATAAGTCACCTCCTGAAGTCTGTGTAATGAACTGCTGTCTAATAGTGTTACTGTGTGTGTTCAACCTTCTTTATGTCTGTAGAGTCCATTCACATTGCAGATTATGCTCCCACTCATTTACCTAAAACTACAACAGGTACAGCAGCCATTTTGCTCTCAACATTTATTTTGGATGTGATGAAGATGTCCTTGTTTCCTCGTAAACAAAGTACAACACCTATTAATTTCACTGTCTCGTCTTTATCCTTGCTCCCTCCATTCTTCGCTCTCTTATCCTTATATATCCCTATATCCTCGTTTTTTTCTCTCACCCCACTATTCTCTTTCTCTGTCAGTAAGTCCTCTTATTAGGTTTCTGTTGCCAGCTGAGGGTCAGGCCCTTCCATTATGCTATGACATCCCTGTAGCTTTGTCACTCAGACTCCTAAAGGACCCCAACAATGGTAACTTGACATCAGAAAGCATTCACATTTTGAATTAAAATGCTATACGGTTCCTTCCTTTAATAATGTATTCCATAATAGATTTTTTTTATTAAATCTTATTTGTTTTCATAAATGGTGTCCATCTTTTACCAGAGTTGTCTATTAACGGTCAGCTTGGACAATCAGCCAGTGCCGGGTACAAAGCTGCTGTGATTCACTACAAAAGCCTAAATATTGAAATTGACACCACTGGCATCACCTTCAATGATGGACAGAACGTGACAAATTTCTTCTGGAGTTCCACTATCAACCATGAAACAGACAGGTGCTGAACCACAGATCTACAAGAGACATTTTGTAGATTTCAGTGGTTTGCCATGTTTTGCATCCTATTTAAGTGGAATAAGGTTGTCATGTTTTGGCTAGATCCTCTCCAGATTATCGTAACGTTTCATGGGAAGTCTTTTTTACCACGGAAACAGTTTACTGTCTGGTTTAGCTCTGTGACTTGTGAGTGTCCACTCACCGGGACAGGACTGGGCTGATCCGCTGGTTGTAAAGAGGATGACTGGATATAAGTGCCAACCTGAGTGTATTGTTATTGTAATAATGATTATTACTATATGTAGAAGAAGCAGTGTCCCTACATGTACATATATCTGGGCATAAGATGTAACCGTTTTTATTTGTTTTTTTATTGATTTCATTGATTGAATTCATAAATGTGATCCATGGTATGTTTCCACCTGCAGTGTGTCTCTGATCATACGGGACAAGGAGATGGATGTCACCATTGGGTCAACACGGGTCATCATCATGCTCTATGAGAGGAATGGAAAAGTGTTCCTGTGGCCCGTCCTGAGACAGCGCCCAACTGGGGACAATACTACTGGGATCATGGGTGAGTTGAACACTTGAAGTCATACTTTAATCATCTTTATTCGTTTTCTCATTACACTGAAGTCAGACAGCTATTTAGGGTTTAGCCATTTTGTCAAGTTTAGATTTGTCATGGTCACAGTATTTACATTGTGTGTTACAGCCCGTCAGTGTTTACACTGTTTGTTACAGCTGTTCAGTATTTGCACTTTGTTACAGTCCTTCAGTATTTGCAATGTATGTTACTGCCTTTCAGTATTTACACTGTGTGTTACTGCCCTTCAGTATTTACACTGTGGGTTACAGCCCTTCAGTATTTGCAATGTGGGTTACAGCCCTTCAGTATTTGCAATGTGTGTTACAGCCCGCCCACCTGTTGTGTACAAGGAGGTCCAGGGAACAACAGTTAACCTTAAGATTCAGGACAAAGACGTAGAGGCATCCAGGTAAGCTAATCTGTCTATAAGTAACAAGTGACCTGACAGTTCTAAATATGTATCTATATAAACTGATTATTAATTAGTATTATATTTGGGATATCATGATTTATTGTATGATTTATTGTATGCTATAAGTGGTGTATTCTGTAATGCTATTATCATTGTTGTGTGTGTGTGTGTTGTAGGGCCTCTGCTGTGGATCTCAATGTTCGTTCTGCCCCCACCGTGACATGCTGGTTGATTCCACTTCAGTCTGCCCTACAGGGGGAGCTAGCTGACTTCACTGTATCACAACTCTAACTGGCCAAGTTCTGCACCTACAACAAATCAATAATAATTTACATGATGTGTAATGTATTTCTAAATTTAAAAGGAGCAAAAGTAGAGATTAAGGTTCCTTGACCTGTCAGTTTTTTGGTAATTCTTCTGGTGCATACCCAAAATATCACAACATGTTAAACCAGTCATAGAAAATGTTATCGAAAGTATTGAATAAAATGCACAGAATTAAAAATGCATTTTCATATTTTGTTGAGGGAAAAGAATGAATGGTTGTCTCCTTTTCACCTTGTATAATAACTTTGTAGGCCACATTCATAAATATTAGGAATCTCATGTTTTGGGAGTTTTTGCTCAAAGCGAATTTTGCCAGTCTCGAACCGGCAGCTGACCAAACCTCTGGACCTTTGTGGGTCACTGGGAGGGATTAA
>JACXGJ010004414.1:5000-45532 GCA_016801105.1 Esox niger
AAGCCAAGGAACTTCTACTGAGACAGACAAATGTCAGTACAAAACACCTACACATGATGTAAGTAACATACTTTGATCTATGGTTATCAAACTGGTCATGCCATATATTCTCTGAAATGTGTGCCTATTTTATCTCTCTATCAAAGCCAGGCTGTCATTAGTCTTTCGTTAGCAGTTGGAGAAACGCATGTCTTATCTGATGTTAGCAATAATAGACAGCACCTTGCTCTTTCTCTTTCTTTGTGTCTCTCAGGTAACCCCCTCCATTCCTTCAAACCGCTCTGATATTGAGACTTTGGCACAAGCCCAGTGACAGGATATGGGACTAGCTTGACTTGTTTTCTATGTATTTCCAGAAATAGAGGTGTGTTGCTGACGGTGTTGGTGGGCATACAGTACCTGACAGCAGTTATCACATGGTAAACACAGGAGACTCAAAACTAAGGATCTAACTTGAAGAAAATCATGGAAGCTTCATGTTTTTGGTGGTCCTCCGCAATCTTACTTGTGATTCAGCTTTTGGCTTCAGCTTTGGAGATGGATATAACTGAATATGACAGTCAACACATCACATGCTCAACGGTAATACATTAATGATCATGATAATGAGAGATTAACAATCATGTTTTGTGTGGGTGGGTCAATGTAATATATGTCCAAGAGGACCTTAGACCCAATATGTGGATGACTGAGGTCCTCTTGGCGGAGGAAGAAAGTGCACACCTTGCATGTAATTTATTTCAAATGTATCAACCTACCTAATCTTCCTTGAGTTTAGTACTCTTTGTCAAAGTCCACTCTTAGAGAGTGAGGTAAAACCATAGCCTGGCCCCTCAATGCAGCACTACAGAAAACTTTGTAAATAAATACAGCAAATATATGTCAATTATTAACTTTCCATTACAGAGAACATACTACATTCAGGAGGTATAACGTAATGTGAGAAAGACCACATACACATTTTATGTTATCACTTTTTTAACAAACAAATCCAATGTAGTTAATTTTTTTGCACCTGCTTTAAAATGAGTAATTCCCATTTAAATGGCTTATCATCCTTTAATGGTTACTGAGCATGCCAGTCACATATGAATATAAAACTAACCTTTGGCTATGCGACCTCTGGCTGGATTCCAATAGAAATGACATATTCCCATGCAAGCCAGTGCTTTGCAGGTAGGGGCGTACAATTCTGATATATTTACCGGTTTTTCCAGAAATCCTCATTGATGCTGAGATTTTTTAAATATACGAATTTCAGGAACGTTACTCCACCCGGAGTCCTTTTACCTCGGGAAGATTCACAATTAGTGTTGTAAGACTTCATGGAATATATTATGTACAAGGTGTTTATCTTTAGTGAAAAGATTTGCATATGAACTCACTTAAAGCCAACAGGACCAAGAAATTAAAAAAAAATAGCGAAAGAATAACGTCCCTGTCACTAACCAATACCAATAAATCACTTGAAAATGTATTTTTCCCATCTCTAACCAGAAGCATGGTGTAATGCTGTGAGGATGGCTAGTGTTTTTCAGTGGCAGGGACTGGGAGATTGTATGTTTTGCATTACATAAATATTCAACTAATTACTTATAGTTAGTTGAATACTGATGTCGTGATTAACCTAGATAAAAACAACCACCAAGCCTTGGCTTAAGAAAGACTCGTGAACGACTGACTCGTCCAGTTTTATTGTTTAACTGAACGATTGTTTCGTTCATTTGAACAGCTGGCAGTGGAGTTCTACACAATTACTGAATACGCTGGTAGTTTAAAGTTCGCATAGAAAAATAGATCAAGAAAGAAGCATTATAAAGACATGATTTAACAGATGATTGGACACATGGAAGGCTTACAATTATTATTGTGGTAGATGATTTTTTTTATTGTAATGACAAACAAATCATATACAGAAGCGTTTGCTTAAGCAGAAAATACTTAAATAGTACACACTCTTACGCTTTAAGTGTGAGTCGGCTACACTCTTACGCTTTAAGTGTGAGTTGGCTACTCTAATGGAGGCGGGTAGGCGTACCTGTTGTTGAAGTTACGTTCAAAATATTCAATTTCAGCGAACATACAAAAGCATTGTTCTCGTAAAGGTGGAATTACAATATAAACCAACTTTTCTACATACGTATCACATTTTCTTAATGTTTGTGAACAAATTGCTGGCGAATATAAAGCTAACAGAAATGTATCTGCTGTTGTTTTCAAACCAAAGCGAATTGTCTGAATGCACCTCTACTGCTGAACTAATTTGGGGAGGGGAAACAATCACAGCTAGTAGCCTGTAATAGCCCGATAGTCATGCAGTAGGACTGGGCTGGATAGTTAATTGGGACGTTACAGCTTTATTTAAACTCATTATCAGTTTTAGTGCGCCTCGTGAACAAATCAATATCCCCAAAAAACACAAAACCACAAGAGAAAATATTTCTATCAGACTTTCTGAAAAAAAGAAGTCCAAAGTTGCTTATAACAATCAGATATGGCAACCCTGCGAAGAAGTCGATAAACCAATCATAAAACAGTATTCAGTAAAGCCCGCCCTTTCAACTGTGATGGGCGATAGTGACAGATTCAATGAAGGATCCAATAATGACAGATTTCACAATGACTGCTACCATGAAATAAATAAACTGTGATGTATGATATTGTAAGGCGTATGACCGGGTCCCCCGGGAGATACTGTGGGAGGTGCTGCGGGAGTATGGGGTGAGGAGGTCCCTTCTTTGGGCTATCCAATCCCTGTACGTCCAAAGTGAGAGCTGTGTTCGGGTTCTCTGTAAGTTAGTCGGACTCGTTCCAGGTGGGGGTTGGCCTCCGTCAGGGCTGCGCTTTGTCACTAATCCTGTTTGTAACGTTCATGTACCGGATATCGAGGCACAGTCGTAGTGGGGAGGGGTTGCAGTTCGGTGGGCTGGGGATCGCATCGCTGCTTTTTGCAAATGATGTGGTCCTGATGGCATCGTCGGTCTGTGACCTCCAGCACTCACTGGACCGGTTTGCAGCCGAGTGCGAAGCGATTGGGATGAGGATTAGCACCTCAAAATCTGAGGCCATGGTTCTCAGCAGGAAACCGATGGAGTGCCTTCTCCGGGTAGGAAATGAGGCGTTACCCCAAATAAAGGGGTTCAAGTATCTCAGGGTCTTGTTCGTGAGTGAGGGAAAAATGGAGCGGGAGATTGGCTGGAGAATCGGAGCAGTAGGGGTGGTATTGCATTTGCTTTGACGCACCATTGTGACGAAAAGAGATCTGAGCCTTTAGGCAATTTCCGTTCCTACCCTCACCTATGGTCATGAAGGCTGGGTCATGACCGAAAGAACTAGATCACGGGTACAAACGGCTGGAATGAGTTTTCTCAGAAGGGTGTCTGGTGTCTCCCTTAAAGATAGGGTTAGGAACTTGGAGTAGAGCCGCTGCTCCTTTACATTGAAAGGAGCCCTTTGAGGTGGTTCGGGCATCTGGTAAAGATGCCCCCAGGGTGTCTCCCTAGTGTTAGAAATCAGCCATGTCGTATAGTGGTGGTAATAATAACTTGCGTACTCGGTTGTCAAGGGAGAGAGTATTCAATGTTCATATTGGTAGTCTATTAGCACATGATGTTACAGGCTCAAACTCTTCCCTACTCTCCTCCGTCTCTCTCTCTCAACTGTAATGGGGGTTAACCAGTTGTTATATGCATGTGAGGGCCATGCTTACCTAGCAAAGCCAAGACAGTAACCCCCACACCAAATGGTCTATGAAAACATTCCTGTGATTACCAGATCGCAAGCTACAGGGAGAAACCAAATGAAGGGTTTCCCTGTTAATCTCAATATTTAGGCACATTCACTTCAAATGAAAGGTACATTCATATTGTAGTTGTTAATGCTCAGATCCCACACTAGGGAGGTGTTCCAGGCTTGTCCAGCTGGGAGGAGACCTCGTAGTAGGCCCAGGACTAGGTGGAGAGATTATATTTCAACACTGGCAAATGTAGCTCGGGAAAGGGAAGTTTTGGGTCCCCTGCTGGAACTGCTGCCCCCGTGACCCGACAACGGATAAGCGGATGAAGATGAAGATATGATATTGTGAATCACACTATTAAATATGTTAAATGTTTTATCCAGGCCATGTATGAGGAGTCGGCCAAGAAGAGCGAACGTCTCTTAGTGAGTGAGTGACTGACTGACCATTGTTAAACTGCATAGTGGTTAGAGACATGGACTGCCACATAGGTGACCGGTGTTCATCCCCCACAACGGACAAAACAAATGTTCTGCCAATGTTATAGTGAGCCTAAAATAAAACATGTTCATGGTTATATTGCAATGGACGAACTGTACCAACAAGGAACATATTGTTTTTGATTTCCATAGTGTAGTAGTTGGCGACTCAGCTTTCATTGGTTTCCAAAGACACGAGACAGACATGGAGGGATTGGAGTTAGTGTTTTCATTACTGTACAGCTATTCTCGAGCCATAAATACAGTCTTTCCACAGTATGGAAATACAAATTCTATTCACAGGCTTACCAGACACAGCACAGCGTGTTTGGTAGCTTTTCTTCAGTGCAGGAAATGCTGATATGAACAATGGGATCAAGAATCTCTTTCTAATTTAATGTTTTGAATGTAGTGTAGTGACCCTGTTATACCTGTTGTTGGTTTGTATGTTAGCTAATGTAGAGAACGAGTTTTAAAAACTATGGAGT
Source organism: Esox niger (assembly GCA_016801105.1). Taxonomy (NCBI): domain Eukaryota; kingdom Metazoa; phylum Chordata; class Actinopteri; order Esociformes; family Esocidae; genus Esox; species Esox niger. The sequence goes on from JACXGJ010004414.1 coordinate 9,704, forward strand.
TTTGACTAATTGGTTTAACAATGTAGAAGTAAACCAACACCACATCTCTACACACATACCATGTGCAACAGCACCTGCTGTTTAAATAGCGTAATGCAGGGGTTTTCAAATTTTACCCTAAGAGGGCCAGAGCCTGGTGGTTTTCTGTTCAAATTCATCATTAATTGGACCCACCTGGACCCAAATAAGTAACTGATTAGAGTGTTGCAATGAAAAAATGGAGTGGAACTGGCTTGGAGGGCCAGATTTGAATACCCCTGGCATAGTGATGGACACAATCTGCCACACAGGAAACAGCAGATCAAATCCAGCCAGAGGTCCAGTCAAATGTATTTATAAAGCACATTTAAAAACAACTTACGTCGACCAAAGTGCTTTACAGTCAAAACATATAGCCAACTAAAAATGTTTATAGGAAACCGACAAAACATGACAAACATACAACATGACAAACATACAAACAGAACTTCCTACTAATTTGCTGACTCAAATGTTAAAGAAAAGTTAGGTCTTAAGGTGGGATTTAAAAATGTTGCGACTAGTAGAGGGCCTAATATATAAAGGTAGGCTGTTCTACAACTTTGGAGCAGCAACAGAAAAGGTACGATCTCCTTTAAACTTCAAACGTGACCGTGGAACACACAAAAGCAGTTTGTTGGACAACCCAAGGGTCCTTGAGTAAGAGTGCTGGCTAAGGTCTGAAATATAGGAGGGTGCCCATCCATGTAGGGCATCAAAAACAAATAAAAGAACCCTAAAACCAATCCTACATTTAACAGGTAACCAGTGGAGAGGCCAGTACAGGAGTGATGCTCTCTCTCTTTTTTCTACCAGCTAAAATCCTAGCAGCTGTATTTTGAACAAGCTGAAGGCAGGACAAGGTCCACTGATTCCCATATACAAAGGGTTACAATAGTCCATACAGGAGGAAGTCATCACATGAATAACTGTCTCTAAATCCTTAAAAAAATAATGATTTCAATGGCCTGGAGTTGGAAAAAGCTGCCTCTGACAACAGCATTTACTAGTTTATCAAAACTATACAGAGATTTTTGAATAGCTATGTGCCTTGTTGGATTGAGGCCCTAAGTTATTAACAATAACCTTGATGGAATCTGTGGGGCCAAATACAATAACTTCCCTTTATATTTAATTATTTCATGGTGTAAACATTTATTAAAATATATGACTGTCTTGATAAACACATAATGAATTATAGGCTACAACGAGAGTTTTTGTTCTGACCCGTTCTGTTGACTGAGTAAGCTATCTGACGTCTTTTGCGCTGTTGCCGTGAGAAACTGAACGGGATAGACCATTTGAGTATGAGTGTGGGGTTTGGTCAAAAACATAAATATTGTACAAGAAGGCCTAAACAAATTTGAGTATAATTTTGAGTAGCACAATCAGATCTAAAGACAACACATTTATATATGTGAGCCTTTAAGATGGATGTGTTTTTAGAAACTTTTTTCCTGTTTGACAACATTCATTGGATACCCGAATGTATGTACTTCAGAACCCTTTTTTATCCCCAAATGTTTTGGTTCAAGCTGTCTTTTTTTGTTAGTTACCCTTTGTTAGAGCAACAATACTTTTGGGTTGTATATCAAGGGAACATTTCAGATATAAATAATATTATTTTATGGTGGATGTAGTAAACTTCATTTTCAGTGTAAAGTGACAGTTGCTTAATTAAATATAGACATTTGAAGACAAGTCATGTTTACTGAGGTATGTACTGTTGTGGAAGCATAAAAGGAGAATAAACATGTAAGAAAACCTCCACTTGTCACACCTACCTGAAGAAAATGATATCATGTTTCTTGGAAACAAAGGAGAGGTGTTGAGTAGCACTTGTATGAAAGGAATGTCATCATGGTTTGAGAGGAATGGGGCAAGGTTTGTTGTGACACCATTTGTTCATAGTATTCCTTTTGTATCTTTATCAAGGGGGCAATAAATCTGAAGGACTCTGCATTGGCAGTTTCTCCCATCCTAACTTTATAAACTCTTAGGGTTGCCACATGCCTCTTGGTAGCATCTCTTATCACCAACCACCTAGCCCACAGATTTGGTAGATGGCTTTCTCAAGACACAGTCCTGGTTGTGCCGTGTTATTATTCTTTTATATTAGAAATGTATTATATTTTTTGGGAGTATGTTCAAAGTTTTTTGTATTACTTTGCCCAATGTTGACTAGTGCTTTACCAGAACATTCTTTTGAAAGCATCTTCTATGCCAGTTCATGGTTGTTTGATCAGGACTGGGAGGTTCAAAATGTAAGAGGACTCCCCCGATGTACAAACACAGGCAGTAAATAGATCAGGGAATTATTCTGGTTTTGCGAACGCGTTCGTTCTGATAGTTTAGGCCAATTCACATTAACAGGAGTAATCCGGATGACATTTAAATGTAACTATTTGTTGGTAGTATTCTAGCCGCACTTTTGATGGTAACATATTGTACAGTTAGAACATGGTGATAATAACAAGGCTCATCATAACGCATTCTCCAACACAGCAAGAGCTGAAAAGGAAGTCCTGTTGTATTTTACATCGAGCTACAAAACATCTGCCAGAGGATTCCCATGGAGGCTGCATTCCATTGCAGATGAAGCTGTCAATGTTCTGTTGATAATGTTTTCTGCACCACTGAGCAGTATTTCTGCAATGTGATCTGTTATCAGCATTATTCCGCTGCTGCTCATGCCACTGCTGAACAAAAGCAGCTATTGCCAAGGAAGCATGCCGATAGTGTATGAACTCTTTGCTTGGTCTTTCATTAGGGCCTCGCCAACTGCACATTGAAAGAAGTAAACCCTCTGAATTTAGAGTGTCCTGTGACTGACCTGGGTCTGAATGTGAAGCCTGGTCTGAAGGTGAAGTCTGTGCTGTGTTGCAGCAGAGGCACCAAATGCCAACCCTGCCTACGCGTTCACATTGACCTCCAGCCCAGAAACCATCAGAAAGGTGTGTGAACACATTAAGTCCCACTTGGCCGCCTTTTAACCTTTGATGAAATGTGTAATGAGCGCATCGAAATCTGTTCCTAATTTCTTGTCTTCATTCGCGTGATCCGCGATGTTCTTTGTGTTTCAGCGTCGCATGTTGTAGTCTGTCACAGAGTACCACACGTCACTCTACCACTGTGCGGGAAGCTGGAGTTCACAGTGACTCCTGCTGCTCTGGAACGGAAAGGTCAATCCTCGGTATGTTACGTATACATTTGCGTGCACCTGAGTGTGTCTGTGTGTGTGCCATGCTGGCGTGACTGCGTGAGAGTGTCATGCTTGCACGCTTGTATGTGTGTGTGTGTGTGTGTGTGGATGTATGTTCTTGTGTTTGTGTGTGCATGATTAGGTGTGTGTGCGTATTCGTTTTTTGATACGGGTCTGTTTGTTTCTGCTCAACAGCAATGGCTGTCACTGCTGCTCATGGATGAGTTAGTGACCTTCAGCAGTAAGGTGACTGTGAATGTATGCTCCCAGCAATACAGCGTTGATCTTCCCTCAAAAGAAAAAGGTATTGTAATTGCCATGGGGCCCAATCCAGTTTTGCCACTGGTTGTCAAAGTGGTGCTGTCAAGCCAAAATGGGTTCCCAAAAATGTTTTGTTCTGTGTTCCGATCTGTCATGAAAAGATGTCATGGCTAACTGATTTATGATAGGGTTTCTATTTATAGGTTATTCACATACAAACAACATTACATATCATGTTGTGCACTGTTATTTTGCTCCTTTATATGAACATTTTACATTGTCTGCATATTTCCGATCTTAACAGATTTAAAAAATCATATGTAAATGCTTATACTGTCAATATGTTACAGAATGATTGTTCAACTGACTGTTATTTGTCTTGTCTGCTCTTAGTGTGCTCCTCTAAAAACCTACAGACAATTGTAGAGGAGTGTCGTGGTGAGTTATATCCTCCATTCCCATGTTATTATCAGAAATATGAAGAGTAGAAAAGCTACCAAATAGAATAACGCAGGGAGTGAAGGCAGGATGACAATTCACACCGATAGTATTTACATTAGAATAACGCAGGGAGTGAAGGCAGGATGACAATTCACACCGATAGTATTTACATTAGAATAACGCAGGGAGTGAAGGCAGGATGACAATTCACACTTATAGTATTTACATTAGAATAACGCAGGGAGTGAAGGCAGGATGACAATTCACACTGATAGTATTTACATTAAAATAACGCAGGAAGTGAAGGCAGGATGACAATTCACACTGATAGCATTTACATTAGAATAACGCAGGGAGTGAAGGCAGGATGACAATTCACACTGATAGTATTTACATTAGAATAACGCAGGGAGTGAAGGCAGGATGGCAATTCACACTTATAGTATTTACATTAGAATAACCCAGGGAGTGAAGGCAGGATGACAATTCCCACTGATAGTATTTACATTAAAATAACGCAGGGAGTGAACGCAGGATGACAATTCACACTGATAGTATTTACATTAGAATAACACAGGGAGTGAAGGCAGGATGACAATTCACACTGATAGTATTTACATTCGAATAACGCAGGGAGTGAAGGCAGGATGATAATTCACACAGATAGTATTTACATTAGAATCTGTCTTTTTCAGACATTGATTTCCATGTAATGGATTGTAGCTGAAATGAATGTGTCTGCTCCTCTATTGGCTGGTGTATCATGCAGTCCCCAGATTCAACTTTTCGTTTGATGAGCAAAGGCAAGAGATGAGGATGGAGGTGGAAAGAGAAGAGGACAGCCCCTTTCCACAAAAAATGTGTCTACAGCATGAAAAAAATGGAGTGTGCAAGGTTTGTGTTGTACTTCACTTCTCTTCCAACACAGACAGACAAAACATTATGACCACCTGCCTAATATGCTGTTGGTCCTCCGCGTGCCACCAGTACAGCGCTGATCCACCACAACGCAGCGCTGGACTCTACAAGACCCCTGAAATTGTGCTGTGGTATCTGGCACCAAGACGTTAGCAGCTGATCCTTCATGTTCTGTAAGTTGCGAGGTGGGGCCTCCATGGATCGGACCTGTTAGTCCAGCACGTCCCACTGATGCTCAATCGGATTTGAGATCTGGGGAATTTGAAGGCCAGGGCAACACCTTGAACTCTTCATCATGTTTCTCAAACCATTCCCCAACAATGTGTTCTGTGTGGCCATGGATGTAGCACCAAATTCTGGGCCTAGTACATCGGCGGTCTCTGAGGGCCCCTCTACACACTAGGGCTCTATACTTAGTAGCCCCTTTCCCCCGGTCCAACGCGCCTGAGTGTGGCAGGACTCATTATCCTTCTGAAAAAGTTAATACTGGTACTGACAGAAAACGGTCAGAACACACAGTATATCGCAGTTTGTTTCCATATGGGGCTGCGTTACTGCAGACCAGTCAGGGTGCCCATGCTGACCCGTCCACTGCCAAATGCATCTACAATGGCCACGTGAGCATCAGAACCGGACCACGGAGCAATGGAAGAAGGGGGCCTGGTCTGATGAAGTTCTTTTAAATCACGTGGATGGCTGGGTGGGTGTACGTTGCTTACCTGGAGAACAAATGGCACAAGGATGGCCTATGGGAAGAAAGCAACCCGGCAGAGGCTGTGTGATGCTTTGGGCAATGATCTGCTAGGAAACCTTGGGTCCTGCCATTCATGTGGATGTTACATTGACATGTACTCCCTACCTAAGCATTGTTGCAGACCAACAAGAGCCACTTAAGGCGGGGTGTTTTGTGAAAGCACTTTGGGACAACTGCTGATGTAAAAAGGGCTTCATAAAATTTGTTTGATTGATTGATTTCATGGCAACAGTATTTCCTGATGTTATTAGCCTCTTTCAGCAGGATAATGCCCACTGCCACAAAGCAAAATGGTTCAGGAATGGTTTGAGGAACACAACAACAAATTCAAGGTGTTGACTTGGCCTCCCAATTCCCCAGATCCAATCCAAATGAGCATTTATGGAATATGTTCGATCCATGGAGGCCCCACCTCGCAGCTAATGGAACTTAAGGATCTGATGCTAACGTCTTGGTGCCAGATACCACAACACACCTAAAGAGGTCTAGTGGAGTCCATGTCTAGACGGGTCAGGGCTGATTTAGCGGCAAAAGGGGACCTACACAATATTAGGCAGGTGGTCATGATGTTATGGCTGATCGGAGTAGATCAAATGGACTTTCACCTCTCCCTCTTCCATGGTAACAGTTTGATTGTTATCCTACAGACTTGGAAGGAGAAGACTATTCAATATCACTCTGTCACCCCCTGCATGTGCTTCCAGGTACTGGTCTGAACTGACCCTATTTTTGCAAATTAAGTATTTACTAGAGCAGGGGTATGGAGAAGATTGATAGCAGCTCATTTAACTCAGAAAACAACTCAGAAGTTACATGCAGTCTTAACTTTTTTTAACAAATAACAGTCATGAACACATTTCACAAGCACTAGACCTTGCCAGATCCCAGAAACAGTTTCATCAGCATTGACACTAGTCCATACATTTTGTTCTTTCTGTAAGAATAATTGTAATTCAAAGAATAGTAAAAACCCAAATCACGACAAATGTAAATGAAAGACATTCTGTACATTTGGAAAATATTTAACAGAATTTGGAAGATAAAACATCTGACAGATTTCATAGTGCCTCCCTTAGAGTTTATTATCCCTTATACAACAGGTATATTGACAGAAAACATAAGACTCTTGTACAATAAGGACCAATGGAAAAGTAACTCTAATGCTGGAAGAGGTTGGTGAGCCCTGACTACAAGACATATCAACTCAGTGTAACCGACCATGCCTCTCAAGCTCTGTGTGTAACGCGTGTGTTCCAGGTTTGGAGGGACCAAGGAGACAATGACAGATCCCCTCGAGTCCAAATCTGCCCCATCACTAACAATACCGGTAAGGAAAAACTATTCATTTTTCTGTGAACTTGTGCTCCAGTGTTATACAGCAGTGTCTCACATAGTGTCAAAAGTCAAGCAACCTTAAAATAATCCAGTTTTTCTGGAAGTTTTGGTTGTGGGTTACAGGAATCCAAAACCACTAAGCAGGAAATAGTTATCCTCCAGTGTAGACTTATGTAAAGTTGTTGTAACTCTACTATTTTACTCTTATTTATCTTTTCCAGAGAGGTTCCAGAAGAATGTGTGGGATAACGTGTCAGTGTCTATGATGCAGGGCCAGGCAAACAGTGGCGGGACCATGTTATCCTGGAACCTGACTGCCCCCTGCAGGTTGGAGGGAGCAGCGTGGCTCTGCCAGAGGGATGCAGGTCTGGACAAGGACAGGTGCAACAAACTGGAAGGCCGTGAACACCCAATGCAAAATGACACGTGGAAGGAAAAGGACGAATACTGGGTATGCCTGAATAAACGTGACTGTGCATTTCTGAGCCCATTGGTTGAATGAGAGGGGATTGGTTATTGGTGTACGTCCATGTTTACATTTCTGTTTCCAAACATGTCCTCAGAAAGTCTGTCCGTGATCACATCACTGTGCAAATTATGTCAAAAGTCAGGTGAATTGTGTGTCATCCATAGAGATACAGAATGTCTGATTAGAAGCAGGGGCTTTTTGTTAAATGGCCCCTGCTTGACCACTGGGCTACCTTGACCTTGTTTGACCAGATGGTGGCGCTACAACAAACAATTAAACATGGCCCTCACCGCTTTGGCCTCATGAAATTATGTACGTAGCTACCTCTATTCAGGAGGAAAAAAATTTGCCACCAGAATCCATGCGGTCTCACACTACCTCCAAATTCATGTTTATTCTTAACGTTATTCCTAAAGCATATTGACTGATTAAAATAATCTCATCTCTGTACTCATTATGTATAACATTATTGGTTGTGTTTGGACCTGGTCTGTTGAAACAAGCACAAGTAGATGAGAATAGTTAGTTGCAATAACAATATTAGCTTTATTTGGGGCAGCAGGGTATTAAGTACTTGGCTAGCAGCTTCAGTAATCGATCATATTATTTTCAAGGATTCAAGTTTGGCTTCTACAGAACAACAAGCAACTATTCACTTGGATTACTAAATCATTGCTAAAAAAAATCTAAAATACTAGTTTTCACAGTGGTTCAACCATCAATGCTTTATTATTAAAAGACTTTGAGAGTTTTCAAATATTTAAATTTTACATGATTACTTTGACAAGCAAAGACCCAAATGATGTTCTATTAGTCTTAGTTCTCCTCAAGCAAACTGTGTCAGAGTGATTATTGCTGCATTCTGGGCCCCTGATTATTCCAGCCCCTGTCTCTCTAAACTCTGATATGTCAGAAAAAGTTTGCACACTTTAGACTAAAATTGGGTGAATGTTTCTTTTAATAGAGATCTGGCATTTACAAAATGACATAGACTGACCCTGAGAGTTTGTGCATCATTTGTGGAAGACATATTCCTTACATTTGTATAAGGTTGAACGTTTGTGGATCTGTTAATGTGATGGCTCCATTGTCCTTGGTATTAATAATTTTAGCATTTAACTTGTCTTTTTAATGGCCTGGTGAGATATTCATAAGACATTTTTGTTTTTGATATGTTCCAGCTTTTTCGTGGTGTGTTTGAAAACATCACTCCTGGCCTCGATCTGTGTGTGATGGTAAGACACTTCTGTTGGTTCTCTAACATGGTTCCCTGACCTTCATTCATTTGCATGTCATTTAACCTGCCACTAGTTTACTCACCTATTATTTACCACTACACCAATGGCAACTCAGCATCAAACCTGAAACCTGTCACAACAACATATTGGCCAAAGCTGACTGTGTGTGTGTGTTAATTAATCTCCCTCCATTCATTTTAAGGTAACCGTGAAAAACAGAGATTTTGGCCCTTTCTGTCCCACTGACAGTGAGTATATTAGAGTAGGGCTCAAACGTATCTCCATAACAATCCCACTTGGACCCTATTGCAACAAACACATCAACTATTTCCTGACACTTTAGTACCTGTGAAAAGATGCGACTTACATTTTGAGGACTGATGAATAATAACATGAATAACAACATGTGTGCTTGCCCCTCTCAGCCAGCTGGTGGCATTGGCGTTGGAGCCTGCTGGTCCTGGTCTCTCTGATGCTGTTTGGACTAGCAGCGATTTGTCTCTATTTTCTGCACGGCAAGCTGAAACGTGAGTCACTCTGGCCTTGATCCCCCCACTACACACCAAGGCACTGTGTACAGAGACATAAAACAATCAAATGGTTTGTCTGATTATGTCATACTGTGATGAGCTGAGTGCTGGGCTCCTCTCACCACTGTGATGAGCTGAGTGCTGGGCTCCTCTCACCACTGTGATGAGCTGAGTGCTGGGCTCCTCTCACCACTGTGATGATCTGAGTGCTGGGCTCCTCTCACCACTGTGATGACCTGAGTGCTGGGCTCCTCTCACCACAGATGTGCTTGCTGCAACCCAGCCAAACATTTTAATAGTGAAGAGATGGAGCATCAAAGACTGGAATGTAGAGAGCATTTCCTACAGTACAGGCCCTTTTTTTAATGACAAAGGCCCCTCAGTCCTTTCATCCCAGAACCAGGCCTGCTACTCTGTTTCCCTCGGTGTTCCCCAATCTGTCTGTCTATCTCGGACTGACTGTCCCGTTGTCATTTACTACAGGAATCTGGGGTGTGGATAATGTGGCGAAAGGCCAAAAAACTCTAACTGGGCTTGACCAAAGGCACTCAGGTTGACAGTACATTGCAAATGTTTCATATCCAATGTCTTTCTGTCCCACAGAGTTGGCATGGCAATGGCACCAGCGGAAGGGCACTCTGGGTAAGCAGGCGTCTCATTCTCCACAACATAAAAGGATTCCTCGAACAATAGCTAACGATTGAAAACGAACGTCCCTCGCTGTCCGCTGCCTTCTGCCTCACCCCTCTGCTTTCCCTCCTGCTTTCCCCTCTTTAAAAAAGGCGACAGGTGTCGTGTGGTGCTGCTGAGCCCGCCGGACACAAACGCTTCGGTGTCAAAGCTGGTGTGTCGGCTGGGCTCCACCCTGTCTGCCAGGGGCCACAGTGTGTCCGGGGACATGTGGAGTCGGGCCGAGCTGTGCTCCCTGGGTCCCCTGCCCTGGTTGCACTCCCAGCTGCAGCCCCCGGATTGCCAGCGAGTCCGGGCCATTCTGGTGCTGACGCCGTCGGCCCGGCAGAAAGCAGAGGACTGGGCTCAGGAGTTGGACCGGCAGGGAAGGGGCATGGACCAGAGAGAGATGGGCGCTGAGTGGGTGGATGGGGAGGGCAAAGGGCTTCTCCGGGACTTGTCCTCTCCCTACGCCGACGTGTTCAGTGCCGCTCTGAGCTGTCTGGAGGCGGACCGTCAACAGGGCCGAGCCGGAGAACGCTTCCTGCTGGTGCAGTTTGAGGCCCATCCTGCCATGCCCCATGGTAGTAAAAGGAGGCTCCCACAGCTGTTCAAAGGAATGCCCGTGTTTAGCCTGCCCTCCCAGAGCCAGGCGCTTTTCTCAACACTGGCCAAGGGGCCCAGATGACCCTGGGCTGTCAATACTGGATGCTTAATGGACACTACAAATGGACGCTACAAAGGGACTGTGGAGGACTCCAGGGTTTGAGGGGAGACCCACCTGAGTGCCAGCTTCAATTTGCTTCTACAATAAACTGACCCTGAAATGCATTTGGCGCCACATGCTGTAACATTATGGATATTATCATCCTGAAACCCGTTGCTTTTTTTGTAAAGAGCAGCCAGCTGAGCACAATTATATGGTACTCCTGAAACGATCCCAGCATCCGTCCGCAAAAAGTTGCTACGTGTTTGGTACATTGGGGGTGCAGTTTTTAGGAAGCGATCACACGTTGCGTAGACGTGACGTCATCGTGTTTCAGACAACACGATGCCACCAATAACAATGAGGTTCATGGATGCAACAGGTCGTTTGGGGAGGAAGACGCACTGACCTTTTTGTTTTAATAGACTCACACTCATGTCACTCTACTTGAGTGTAGCCTAACTTGAGTGCACCTTTAATTTTCCATTTTGGCTTTCTTTGTTTCACTTGATGACCTTCAATAAATGTAAACGTTAGTAGCAGATCTACGCAGAATTTCCTAATATTTAATTAATATCATTAAGTGTGAAAAACATTTGCAAGAAAGAATAATGATTATTTCAACTAGCTAGGTTATATGAAGGCATGACAAAGTTGCTAGAATTAATCGGTTGAAGTCTTCTTTAAAAATGTGTTATTATTGAATCCTTAATTTCCAGGTGCAACTGATAAATTGTGAAGGAATATATTGAGGGCCACTTTGGAACTTTAATGAATGAGTGCACGAGGCAAATGAATTTTAAAAAACGACACATTACTAATGTGGATTGTATTGTGTAGAAAGATAAAGGTGAAAATTGTTGTGAAATGCCGAATAGAGTATTTAAATAGATATCATGTGGGGAAGTGGGAGGTGTTCATTGTAATAGTTATAATATCATTCTAACACAAATCTAAACAGGTTTGAGTGCTTATGAAGTGTAGGTATGGAAATAATGCACGTGGGTCTCGTGCGTGCGCATGTGTTAGTGGTCAAGTGTTGAAAAGCCTCTTAACCTGTCGGTTATGGGATCTCATGCTTTGATACAGTCTGCCTGCCTGTCTGTCGGCCATTAAGCAGATACAGTGCACATGGCTTGGGTGTGTGGGCTCCTTGATAATGCCTTGGCCGGTCCTGTTGGGGTGTGTCCTTGATGGGCGTGAGCTGGACCCCAGTCATCTGCAGTGGTCAGGTTTTTTGGAGGACCCTTGGTCACATTCTAACATTATTTAGTCACCTTAGTTCCTTGCTACAGTGCCTTATCGACAAATTGGTGGTTTTGACGTCACTTGTCACCTGATGCTATGTAGAGGATGGATTTTGTGTGAAATTTGACATACGCTATGGGAAATGTAACAAGAGTTTCATATCTAAAAATATCTGAAATGACAGTTTTTATGTGCTGAGTGTAAAATATCTACCTGAGTGACATGTTCAGTATCTGTTAATTAAAAGTCCGTCTGGTGGTAGCAACATTGGTTGAGAGGAAATCTCAAAATGTATAATCTTAAAATTATTTAAATACATTTATTTTTGCCCTTTGATAGACTAGCGTAATGAATAGAAGAGCGAATAGAATAGCGTAATGGCTGCGCCACGTGGCGCAGCGTCCCTGTCCGGGGCTCCACCTCCTTGAAAAAAAACCTTTCGCCCAGTCACTAATTAAGTTGTTTATAGGTATGCCCTGTTTCCATTTGCACTTCACGGGTTGTTGTGTCAGTAAGTATGTGACCGTGAGATGTGCGGTTTCCGACATTCCATTAAAAAACGAAAGTGTACTTACATGTTGTTGTCGTTTTTTGCCTCATTTTACGCACCCGCTACTCTCGTTACCTTCACAAAGAGTTGAATACGTACTGCATTCTTAAAGTCAAATGTAATTTGTTATTTCCAGAGGATTTGTAACAGGATTTGAATGCATTAAATAGGACTCCAAATTCCTATGGAAAATATTGTACAGTAAGAGGTAGAAACTGGGCCGGCTCCAGACAAATGCGACGTAACACTAGGTGCCTCAGACTGATAGGGGTGAGTGTGTTACGCCCTTCCCGCTTCAGGTGCCTTCTCCGGTTTGTCGGGGCAAACCGGAGAAGGGGGGCGGGGCGTCAATCCGTGGAACGAAGCGGGCACCAGCTGTCCCCAATCAGCGATCACACACCTGATTCCACTTGCCTCATTATCGACAATATTTTGGAGCAACCCCGACGAAATTGATTAGTTCTACATCGTCAGAACGGGGTTTTCTGTTGGATAAGATGAATCAATGCGCTCTTGCAAGGCAAATCGAGCATGCGCAGGAAACAACAACAACAGGCAAAAAAAGCCTACTTCGCGTACCTGGGAACGCGGTAATAAGTAGGTAAACGATAATAAATTAAAGAAAATGTTGAGTAAACGGCCTTAACCCCCCTGGTCTCGTAATGTATACCAAAACCCAAATGCTGTCTGAATCTCTGTTCATTTTATCCGCTATTTTTCTATGTTTAAATGTTGCTGGAGTTTGAATTTCATGCTTGATTTATTATTTACAAGTAGGACATGAATTGCACCAGCGGGTTTATTGATTCCGTCGCTTCGGAAACCACAATAGAAAGGAACAACACGTGATAACTCTTGGTTTCGGAGATAGCGGCGAGGAGTTGGTTAACCTTGGGATGATCTCTATCATCTATAATATATTAGACTGTGCAAACATATTTTTATAAATTAACAGCCATTTCGCTTTCCAAAACAAACCACATGCTCCAGGCAAACACGCGTGAACTCGCCCGATATAACGCAGCTGTCAGTTATAAATAACCTCCCTAATCTGCGTGTTCGTGCTCTTGGTGCCCAGATAGCCCAGAGTGTAGTCCCGGTCATGAGACTGATTGGTCAAGGCAATTTGAGAACAGGCAAGTTCCAAGCAGCAAGTTCTACCGCAGAGATTAGTTGAGCTGTGTAAAAGAAGTACCGAAAAACAGTTGCAAATTCAGTTGTTTGTATTTTGTTGGGTGCTTCCGGACAAGTGCATTTCTTTTTTTGTCCTCTGTCACTTTCAGCGTCGAAAGAGAGGTAAAATAGCGACAAATTAACATAGTGTGAACTATTTCAATGGTTATGGTTGTGTATCCCTCATGCCATTTGTATTCTCAAATTGCACCTACTTGCATGGAGCTATTTTCATTCAGTCTTGTTTGGTTGCTGAAAAGGCTTTGGAAAAACACTACATATAGCAAATTAGGCTATATACAGTTATGCACTTGTAGTTATAAATAATAAAGAATGTACTTGAAGTATTTCTACAGGTCAAACATTAACTGGGCTCTGATTTCTAGAAAAGTTTTAGAATGAACTGAGGAGATCAAATCACGGAAATTAATAGTTTCCGTGTGGAACTGAGCTCATAACAAAGCAATCTCATGTATTGGATTCTGATGGGGGATGGCAGTCAACAAAGATCATATTATGTGTTCATAGGATACTGTTTAAATGTTCAGATGTAAAGTGGTATTGGTGTCGGTAAACAATATTGGTGATGTCATTGCAGCAGTATGGGGACTTCAGGTTAAGTGGGACAACAGGTTGAGTGGGATATTTAAGCTTGTGGGTAGTGTTCTCAAAACTGTACCCAATTTGGCAAGTCAATCAAAATAAATAATATGATATTGTATCTGGATATTAAATAAAGGTTTTGATTAGTGTGACATCATAGTGCGCATGCTGTTATTTCTAAAGTAGCCTGACCATTCAAACCTCCTGTTAAGCATCCTGAAAACATGTTTTACAATGATAAGGATGCAATTCTGACAATAATCATGGAACAACACTTTTGGTCTTAAAATAAGCCCATATTGGTAGTGTTCCAAGCAGCAAGTTAAATTAATGTTGACTGTTTTCAAGATTTATACACATCTGATTTTTAGCACTGTCCCACTTTACCTGACAGTGGTAGACAAAGCGAGACAGTGGTTTTCAGGTAAACTGGGACATTGTCTTTAGCTAAAATACGGCAGAGTAAATATTTGATCAATAATAATACTCAATAATCTATTGAACATATAAATATAATTGTCGTGGTGTGGAAGTCATAAAACCTAAAAGGAATGTTAGAAAATATATTTCCACACAGCAAGGAGGGGCAGGGAAAGGAATGAGGGAAATGACAGAACAAACAAAGAAATCACAGAAGTCTACAGGCAGGAGAGGAAGGATACTTCACGTATAGAGTGGGATAAGAATGAGAAGGCCTATGGAGGAGTATCAAGAGAAAGTGGAAACAGGGCAGAATCCTAAACATAGCTTTTGGTGAGGTCGTGGAACATCCCAAACCCACACTCTAAAGGTGTGCTAAGGGACTGGTGAAAGGCTCTCACCATGCCTCAGGTAGAGGTACCTGGCTCTCACCATGCCTCAGGTAGAGGTACCTGGCTCTCACCATGCCTCAGGTAGAGGTACCTGGCTCTCACCATGCCTCAGGTAGAGGTACCTGGCTCTCACCATGCCTCAGGTAGAGGTACCTGGCTCTCACAATACCTCAGGTAGAAGTACCTGGCTCTCACCATGCCTCAGGTAGAGGTACTTGGCTCTCACCATGCCTCAGGTAGAGGTACCTGGCTCTCACCATGCCTCAGGTAGAGGTACCTGGCTCTTACCAAAAGCTGAGAGGAAGCTGGCTAATCTAAATACTTCCACAGAGACGCTTCCTTATTGTTCTGTAAAAATGTTAAACTCTTAATTATAACAAACATTTTCTCATAGACATTTAATGAGAAACTAGTGTCCCTCTTTACCTACCAATGTGTCCCACTCAACCTGAAACTTCCTAGAAAAACAAGAGGGTGTCAGATGGTGTTTGAATGGATGTAGCATTCATTCAAAAATAAATGATCACTTTATTTCACCATTAATATTTAGCGAATATTTTATTTAAAATTATGCAAACAAATTTGATTAGCGATCAATTTATTTTGATTGTCTATACAATCGATATGTCCAAAAAGTTTCCCACCTTACCACAAAGAACCCATCTAGATGCTAATGTATTGTCTACTAAACCATGCACATTATAGAATAACTTAATACATCTTAAACGATGATCAAATGAGTAGACATTGTGTATTTACACACTATATAGTCAGACTGTCCTGCTAATCAGTATTCCATAAGGTCCAAAAGTGTCATTTAACTTAATACACTTCAAGGGGAACTGATAGCATTGTAAGTACTTCTCAAACAGATCTCATGCAAACATGAGATCTTAAAAGGTACCTCCATGCATTTGTTATTATGCACTTCCTCCGAAATATATATTTCAATATTTTTTTCACCAAAAAACGACAAATGTCTAGGAACAGCAACACATTAAAAGCAGTTAGGGCCGTGATGATCAATCACTGATAAGGTGGGCTCATTATTTTTCTTCCCATAGGGTTTTTCTGTGGCTACAGCGATGCAGTAGTTTCTACATTCTCGTTGCCCAATGCATAATGATTGTATGCAGGTGCCATCTGGTTTGCTAACTTAAAAAAAAAACGTATCCACGTCAAACAAACAGCGTTGTAAATCAAATGCATTTTCTTCAATTAATGGTCTCTGTGGTCAGAGGGAAGTTCCTATAATCAAATCTGCTGCCAACACAACGGTTGAAGGCCTGATCGCTGACGACAAGGAGACGGCCTACAGGGAAGAGGGCAGGGACCTGGCAGTGTGGTGTCAGCAATACCGAGAAGCTGCTTGTGGACTACAGGAAGCGGGGGGAAAATCCTTTTACCTGAATCTTTGACCGACAAAAGATTTGTGTTACATTAGTTAACATTAGAGTGACGACTCTGCTGTGGAACCAGCGGCCCTACTTCCCACAGCTATGTCTGCAATATACACGTTTCCATATAGAGTTCCATTGACAGATTTTTTGTTCACTTCACCCTGGCTAGTGGATGTTCTTGTAGTGTTGGTGTTTGACAAGTGATCACAAATGATTAAAGTAGATGTTCTACCTCATATTGAACTGTGTACATTGCTGACTTTGTCCTCTGGTCCTCAGAGATACCCTGTCCTCTATTGTCTTGGTGTCTGGGAGATAAGGACCAAGAAGTGATGAGGACAGTCTGGCCTCTTCTGGCTGCAGGCCTGTACTCAACTCTGTCCCAGGTGACTCTAGTCCACAGCTGTCCAGACTCATGTAAGGAATGTTCTGGGCCTACGAATGATCTGTGTCTGGTGTGCCGGACTGGCTGGACCCTCCATGACAACACATGTGTAGGTGAGGTGTGTGTGTGTGTGTGTGTGTGTGTGTGTGTGTGTGTGTGTGTGTGTGTGTGTGTGTGTGTGTGTGTGTGTGTGTGTGTGTGTGTGTGTGTGTGTGTGTGTGTGTGTGGGTCTGCGTCTGCATCTGCATCTGGTGTGGTAATTGGGGTAACGAGATGGTGTGGTAAATGGGGTAACGAGAGGGTGTGGTTTATGTGGTAACGAGAGGGTGTGGTTTATGTGGTAACGAGAGGGTGTGGTTTATGGACAACATGCCGTGACTGAGGGCTGTTCTTTGATGAGCTGCAACGTATAGTGCCTGGTCACTGCTCAACCCTGGCATGTACAACCCTCTTTTACAGACTGCAATGATGTGCAAATCATTATAATCCTTTATTCAACAGAAAATTGTGAAAAGATAATGTATCAAATGTTGAAACTGAGAAATGTTGATGTTTTTTGAAAAATATATGTCTGATGCAAGCAACACATTTAAAAGAAGTTGGTGAAAAAAGACTGGAAAAGCTAAAAAACTAAACCTGGTGGAATATCACACAAATCAGGTTAATTGGCAACAGGTCAGTAACATGATTGATTCACCACTCTGTGAAAGCCTGCGCGGGCAAATAGCACAACAATTCAAGAAAAAAGTTTCTCAATGTAAAATTGGAAAGAGTTTGTGGATGTCATTGTCTGCATTACATTATATCATTAAAACATTCAGAGAATCCGGAGAAATGTCTGTATGCAAGGGCCAAGACCGAAAACCAATCTAAACCAAAATTGGATGGCCGTGATCTTCGGGCCCTCAGAATTGCTTAAACATCAGCCTGTGAGGCAGCAGTGCCTTAGCTGTTGTACACTGGCAATATATCACACCCCCTTGTGACTTATTGGTTAAATATGACACAGCTTTTAACAAATCAGCATTCAGAGTTCAAACCAGCTTATAATGAACTTGATATAATAATGGTTCTGTTCTGTTGCTGTAACACCTGTTGTTCCAGACATAGATGAGTGTGGTTCAGAGCTGGGACAGTGTCCTCCCAACACCTACTGCTTCAACACAGAAGGCAACTATCAGTGTAAAGGTCAGTGCTGCTGCAACAGGTGAAAGGTTATGAACTCACATCCTCCTCGGCCATCTCTCCTCTATCATCAGCCAATCACAAATGGATACACTGATTTTTAAGTGTTAGATATAACTGTATGTATGTGAAATTTATAATATATTATTTTCTCTTTTCTCTGGTTTGGCTAAGAGGGGGTTCATTCATTCAGATGTCTGAAGCAGACCTGTTCAAAATTAATGTGAGATGTTGATGTGGGTGGTATAGTCTATTTTTAGTAAAAATGTATACTTGGTATTTATTGTTGAAGGTGGATGTGCATGGTATTTTTTTATATAGATGGATGTGATTGATACATACAGACGGGTGACAAATTCAAAGAAAACTAAACATAAAGTGCTTCTGTGAGGTGTTGGGCTACAAGCCACCAGAACAGCTTCAGTGTGTTTTGGCACAGATTCCATGAATCTCTGAACTCTGCTGGAGGGATGGAACACAATTCTTCTAAAAGATATTCCCTCATTTGGTGTTTTAATGATGGTGGTGAAGAGAGCTATCTCACGCTTCAGTCCAAAATGGGTTCAGTTGGGTTAAGATCTGGTGACTGTGGTGGCTGTAACATAAGATAAAAAAATGTCTCCCTACTCATCCAACCATTCAGTGACCCGTCATGCCATCTGGACAGGGCATTGTCATCCTGGAATAGACCCAATAATGAACCTTCTTTCAAAGTAGCTTAGAGCCTTCCTTCTTGCAATCGTGACTCAAAGTCAAGGTCAAGTGGGCCTGTTCAGTATTTTTATACGTCACAAAGCATATAAGAATGTTAATTGCATAATTGCATCATATTGTACACCTGTATGGAAGCATTTGCATTCATTATGTCCCTCCACTCATTTCATCAGATTTTTACCTTCATTTGTCACCTGTCTGCATTCATAAAAAGATGGAAGTAATTATTATGTATTGGTAAAGATGGATCATGCGAGTTTTAGGGATGTGACCACTTATACATTTCCATAACTTTTAACTAGACATTGTTTATCATTTATAATAGGAAGCCTTTATACAATTCCACATGAATTTGCACGTATAGCCTGTAGCTGTTGTGGTCCAATTACGATATCACATTGGCACTAGGCTTCATTCATATTAGAGCTTCAGTGTAGTGTGATATCTGACTAATTATATAGAAGATAAAATTAAAATAAATAATAAATATCAAGTAATGCTTTAGTTAACCTGGCCTTTTCTCCTGTTCTGTCCTTTTGGTACAGTATAAAATTGATAAATTCAATGTTAGTTGTATGTAACAATAAAGATGATGTGAGTGGTGTGTGGTGATGAAAATAGATGTGAGTGGTACTGTAAGTCTTGATAAAGATGATGTGAGTGGTATGTGGTGATGAAAATAGATGTGAGTGGTATGGTATGTCTTGATAAAGATGATGCAAGTGGTATGAGGTGATGAACTATTTTGTCAGTGGTACAGTAGGTCTTGATAAAGATGATGTGAGTGGTTGTGATGATGAAAATATATGTCAGTCGTACAGTAGCTCTTGATGAAGATGATGTGAGTAGTATATGGTGATGAAAATAGATGTGAGTGGTACTGGAGGTCTTGATAAAGATGATGTGAGTGGTATGTGGTGATGAAAATAGATGTGAGTGGTATGTGATGATGAAAATAGATGTGAGTGGTATGTGGTGATGAAAATAGATGTGAGTGGTATGTGGTGATGAAAATAGATGTGAGTGGTATGCATTGATTAGTTGTGTGTCTTCCTGCAGGCTGTGACAAGGCCTGTGTGGGCTGTATGGGCACTGGCTCTGCTCGTTGCAGGAAGTGTGCAACCGGCTACAGACTGACAGGAGCCAAATGTTTAGGTTAGTGGCGAAGTGTGTGTGGCGGGTCTGTGTTTACTACCTGTGTCAGTCAGATCTATCTTTATGTATTTACCCCTTTCGCCCATAAATAATAATTACCGCAGTAGGGTTCCCGCTCCCATTTACTAGTGAATGCAGTAGGTGTACGTTTATTATATAATAACGAATGAATTACCCCTCTTGCTGCTCTCATAATAAAGAATGCAATATGTTTACCAATCAGATATAGATGAGTGCAGTGTGCAGGTTCTGGCGTGTCCGGGCCTGGATGAGATCTGTATCAATGTGGAGGGCTCTTTCCGCTGTGAATGTGCTGAAGGCTTCACACGCAAAGACAGCATCTGTGTGCAGGAACAGCTACCCAGAGGTAAGGGACCTCTCCACTCAAACTAAACAACAACACACACACACATGCTAACCGCAAACACTCGCTAACTGCTCACATGTTCACCTTTTCATGATGCCTTTTCAGATTTAGACATTTTAGTGCCCGTAAGTATTGTATATAAACAGTGCAATCACAAAGTTTCAGAACACCTTCTCCACGTATTGTTGTGTCATAAACATCATTTATGACTTATATTTTCCCATGAAACTGCACAGAATATGCCATTATTACAACGAGAAAACACATTTAAAACGTTTTTTTTCAAATATATTGATAGTGAAAAACTGAAATGTCTCACGTACATGCAGTCAACTCAAATATTTTGGCACTCTTCACTGATATTGAACAAAAGCTGAAGGCAAAACATTTTCGGGTCTCCAACATTAGGGGGAGCCAAATACTTTTATTTCAGCACAATTTCTGGTTGGGATTGTGGGAAGGGTGAATGGAGTAAAATACAGAGGTCCTTGAACATAACCTCATCCAGAGCACACAGGCTCTCAGACTGGGAAGAAGACTCATCTTTCAGCACAACAACGACTGGATTTACACAGCCAAGATTTTGCTTGAGTGGTGTGAATGCTGATAGACACATTGCCAAGAAGACATGCTTTCTCCCTTTTTCTCTCTCTCCTCCTCTTCTCTCTGTCACCTCAATCTCTTACCTCTGTCCCCTACAGGTGGGGATGAGAAAGGTCTTTTCGAGGACATCCAAGATGAAGAGGTAGAGGTTCTTCAGCAGATGTTCTTTGGGGTGCTGCTCTGTGCTCTGGCCACCCTGGCTGCCAAAGGAGACATGGTGTTCACCTCCATCTTTATGGGTGGAGTGGCGGCCATGGCTGGATACTGGCTCTCAGACAGGGGAAACCGTGCATTGGACAGCTTCTTGAAAGGGCGCTAGAGATACTCAGCTCAGGACTTATCCTTTTGCAGTGTATGTGTGTGTAAAGTAGGACTTATTATCCCATTGGGTATATCTATCTACTGTAGGACTTATTATCCCATTGGGTATATCTATCTACTGTAGGACTTATTATCCTATTGGGTATATCTATCTACAGTTGGACTTATTATCACAATACTTTATGTCAATCCAAAGTATAATTGAACCCCAAACCTGAATATTTAACAAAGGAAACATTTGTTTTTATCTTTCTCAGGGGAATATTTAAGTGTGCACAGTTATTAGGCAACAATTGGCATGCAGAATTATTAACTAAATTACTAAAATAATTTCTCCCAACAACGTGTTTTTTCTCAATTTGGTAAGTGTAGCAAATAGGTAACAGAAAATGACAATTATTTCAAATTTGTCTTTTCAAAAATATGATGTGACCAATTTAGCCACAATGTTTTTCAATAACTGCCATGAGCCTTCCATCCATGGAGTCTGTCAGTTTCTCGATCTGTTCGTGATCAACTTTCGCTGAAGCAGCAACCACAGCCTCCCTAATGCTGTTCAAAGGTATGTATTGTCTTCCCTGACTGTAAATCTCACATTTGAGAAGGGCCCAGATATTCTCAATAGGATTTATGTCAGCTGAGGAAGGGGGCCAGATCATTTTTCTTTGTTGCCCTTGCTGGCTAGCCAAGCTGTGGAGTACTTGGATGCGTGTGATGGAGCATTGTCCTGCATGAAGATCACAGCCATCTTGAATGCTGCAGACTTCTTCCTGTACCACTTTTTGAAGAAAGTATCTTCCAGAAACTGGCAGTTGTTTTCAGATTTGAGTTTGACTGACAGAAGTGGTGCCGTGTGTCCATTAGTGATCCAGCCACGGGCCCATTCATCTGGTCTATCAAGAGTCACTTTCTTTTCATCTATCCATAAAAAATCTGTCTTCAGGTTTTTCTTTGCCCAAACTATAAGCTTCAACTTGTGAATCTTATTCAGTGGTGATCATGTTTCAGCCTTCTTGACCTTGGCCATGTCTCGGAGCACTTGACACCTTGTACTTCTGGACACTCAAGGTAGGTTGCAGTTCTGTAATATGATAGCACTGGAGGATAATGGGTTCCTGTTAGCTCCACGTTAAATTAAGTCTTTTGCAGTTCATTTGTATATTTTCTTGCATGCATTTTCTGCACCCCAGTTGACTATTCGCAACATAACCTTTGATTATCTGGTGGCCACACATCAATAGTTTAGCTATTTCAAAAGTGTTGCATCTGTCTGAAAGGCATTTACAAAAATGGAGTTTTCAATGTCAGTTAAATCTCTTTTTTGGCCATTTTATCTCAGGTTATGAAGCTGCCTAATAAGTATGCACACCTTGATGTAAGGTCTTTCACCACACCCTCCATCATTATGCAAATATGTATCACCTGAAAAACATTACATTCAATGAGAATTCAAGTTTATATGGTTTTGAGTTGGAACATGTGCATAGAAATAGTGATACGTGTGATTATTGAGATAATTGTGCACGCAGTGTACAATGCCCACCTTATTTCTATGTATTCATGAACCAAAAAGCTATCAGCTAATGGCTATAAAATGATAGTTACCAGAGTTAACACAAAATATAGTGCTGAAATTATAATTGTTTATTAAAGGAAAACCAACACCAACTGGCCTGCAAAAAAGTGATTTCCCCCCTGAACTTAATACCTGCTTGCGCCACCTTTAGCAGCAACACCTGCAATCAAATGCTTCCAATGAATGGAGATCAGTCTTCCACAGTGCTGTAGAGGAATGTCAGCCCACTTTTCTATTCAGACATTGGAGGGTTTTCAGACAGGAATCGATTGTATTAGGTCCTGCCACCACATCTCAGTGGGGTTCAAGATTTTGACTAGGCCACTTCAAAACCGTAATTGACTAGGCCACTTCAAAGCTTTGCAATTCTCCCATGAGTTATATTGTTGCCCGGTCTCCTTCATATTGTCAGATCATTAATGGCTTGCGGTTGCTTAGATGTTGCCCTGGGTGGTTTGGTGACTTCCTGGATCAGTCATTGCAGCACCCTTGGAAGATATTTGGTTTTCAAAATTTTTGGGAAAATGGCTCGTGGTTCGCTGGAGTGCCAGAGTCTTAGAAATGACTTTAACTCTTTCCTGACCGACATATCTCCCAAATAAATTCTACACATTGATGGTGGGGTTCTATATAAGTCATGTTTAGATAAAATGGCTGGATGTGGTGATTGCCAAACGAGACTTCATTAACGTAATTTTAGCAGCAGGATATTATGCTGGCAGCACAGGTTTTCTTTATCACAATAAAAGCCATCATTGATATTTACAAGGCAATATAGTTAACAATCCACTCTCTGGAAACAAACAAATTTCAATGATGGCTTTTATTTTGAAAAAGGATATCTGTGTTAGCACTGCTAGCATAATTTCCTGCTGATAGAAGAATGGTAATCTAATTTGTTTAATGGGTTGATTGATAAACTACAGGTGCCATCACCTTTTTACATAGTTGGTTTTGAATTACTTTTTTCCCTTAAAAATGTCAACAGACATATGTTTACTCAGATTCTCTTCATCATAAATTACATTTTGTATGCAGGAAAATGAATAAAAATCCAGTTTCACCTTACATTTGATTGTGAGTTTCAGTGTTTAAAGAGGTATACACTGCTGCTAGTATGTGAACTCTATCGGGACGGTACATATTTGTCAGTGATCCACCCTCTTGCTTCTCTTTGCAATACATGAAAATATACAGATCCCATTTACTCACTGTATGCAGGAAACATGCATATGAACATGCTTTTCTCTATATTAAAGTATTTTTAAGAGGAAATGATATAATGATTATGCGGCAAAAGACAACGTTATTTTTAATCCGCAAGAAGTCAAAAACACCAGCCCACTCAGGATGTGGCGCCAAAGGAAATCAAGTGTCTAATGGAATAAGAGACAGACAGATTAAGAAATAGAGAAAAGACAAAGGGGAAAAGAGTGAGAGAAAGAGTGTGAAAAGGAGAGACATCGAGAATAGGGTGTGTGTGACAGCAATTGACGGAAGGAGAGAGAATATAGGATCTAGGTAAAGATGCATATATCTCTGATATATTGTGATGCATGAATGTTAAAAGTAAGGTTATTGGACTAAACATCAGTTTTACTTTAAATGGGGCTTAAAAAATAGGTTAAATTATTTGAACTATTTAACATTTTCCCACATTCAGTTAGTCTCAGTTACAATTCTTCCTTATTAGAATGAACACAGTAAAAATGATACTCTGTATAAGTATTGTTTTTCAGTGTTGTTTCATGTAGCAGTGTTTTGTCAACAAAATCTGTACATTAAACTTTATATAAAAAAAGATGCAGACTCCATTTAAATTTCATTATATCGTATATCACTCAGTTAGGTCTGGAAACAACAAAATATTTATTTGGGCTTTTGAAATAATGTGAAATAATAAATATGGGCTTAATGTGCAGTCTCAGGTTTAACTTGAAGATATTCTCATCCAAATTGGAGGAATGGTTTAGGAATTACAGCTCTTTAATATGTAGCTCCCTCTTTTTCATTGTAATTGGAAAATTGACTCAAAAGCTGTTTCATTTTATTTCTTCATCAGTTAAGCAGGGAAAAGATCTGGAGTTGATTCCAATTGTGGCATTTGCATTTGGAAGCTGTTGCTGTGAATCCACCCCATGTAGTCAAATGAGCTCTCAATTCAAGTGAAACAGGCCATCCTTCGGCGGCAAAAAAAAAATCCATCAGAGAAATAGCACGAACATTAGGAGAGGCCTAATCAACAGCTTGGTACATTCTGAGAAGAAAAGAACACACTGGTGATTTCTGCAACACAAAACAGCCTGGACGTCCACGGAAGACAACAGTGGTGGATGATTGTAGGATCCTTTCCATGGTAAAGAAAAACCCCTTCACAACATCAAGCCAAGTGAAGATCTCACCAGGAGATCGGCATATCATTAGCCAAGACTACCATTAAGAAAATACTTCACAAGAGCAAATACAGAATGTTCACCACAAGGTGCAAACCATTCATATATCTAAAGATCCAAAAGGCCAGATTAGACTTTGTCAGAAAACGTCTAAAAAAGCAAGTCCATTTCTGGAACAGCATTATTTGGACTGAGGAAACTAAGATCAACCTGTACCAGAATGATGGAGTATGGAGAAGGCTTTGAATGGCTCATGATCTGAAGCATTCCACATAATCTGTTAAACATGGAGGAGGGAGTGTAATGGCATGGGCATGCATGGCTTCCAATGGCACTGTGTCACTAGTGTTCATTGATGACAGAAGACAAGGCAAAGAGGTGGATTTTTCTGCAATGGCTGAGTCAATCACATGATCTCAAACTGATCAAGCATGCATTTCACTTGCTGAAGACAAAACAGAAAGACCCACGAACAAACAACAACTGAAAACTGCTGCAGTAAATGCCTGGCAAAGCATCACAAAGGAGGGAACACAGCATTTGGTGATGTACCTGCGTTCTAGACTTCAAGCAGACACTGCCTGCTAAGGATTCTGGACCAAGTATTAAAAATGAAAATTATATTTATGATCGTGTTAATATGTCCAATTACAAGCTAATAGTGGTTAATTAAGGGTGGTATATTATAATGTCTCTGGGAGGCTGTGGTTTCTTTCATGTGATTTTGCATGGAAAATGTGAAAACTGCTTGTACTGTACTTCAGAATAATTTCCCAATCTACAGTACTTATAAATGGCGAGCAAGCTACTGGTAGCTATCAATCTGTTGGAGATGCCTGCATGGCTGTAAACCTTTAGAAGACCAACACACTTGTTGTTGGATTCTCTTTTGATCTGTCAAAGTAGATCTGGGGGTGGAAATAGGACCAGGCGTCTTAGTAGAGCATGGGGTGTGGATTCAAGGCGTGGATGCCCTTTGTAGCCATGTTGGCTAACACACTTTTGAGTACTCACCTTTTCTAAGGGATCAGCATCTGCTCCTGGTCCCCCTTTATTAACACTCCTACAAGCTTTACTAATAAATATTTTATGCGTGAGCTCTATTTATTTGAGCTCTATAGGGCTGTTTGCTGATCTTCACTGGCTGTGTCACTTTAAAATAGAGCATGAGCTAACCAAAGTCCATTTTGGGAAAGTTACCATTTTGTCTGTTAAATACCAGTAATGGTGATCATTACCGCTTACCGCTAGTGGTTTCTAAAATGCAAACAGATAAAGTATTTTCAGTTTCTTATACCTGTGGGCTTGGAATTGATTCCAGACCAGTTTGGAACTCCATGATCTTGTTTCTTTGAAAGAAGGTCCAGTCACAAGTTAATGAGAAATGTGATTTTGTTAATAACATTAGTTTGTTCTTGTGATGCGTGTTTGCCTGTATATATACAGTATTTAGTGTTTGCTACCAAATTTCTTTAATCAGGAGCAAATTTCATTTGACATGTTTATAGTTACCAATTCCATATGTTGGTTAACAGGACATCAGGCATATAGTAGAAATGTAAAGCCTCAAATAACTAGAGAATATTCTGATGATCCTGAGAATATCTGCCTAAATCGCAGGGTTAGTGTCGGGAGAGAAACGTGTTGCTGTGTAACAGACGCGGGGTGAGTCTTGAGTGATTCCTTCAACCAATCATGATTTTACAGTCATTATAGATGGTTCTCTACGAAGCTGTAAGGGAACTAGGCCACATCGGTGCATTTTCTATGTGCAGGTTACCATCGGTTTCACACGTAAAATCCTCCCATTTTAGTTGCGGACAACCAGAAGTTACGGGCGACTGCAGATGAACAAAAAGCTGAGCAGTGCATCAGTACAGCCCACACAAAAGTCAGAAAGAAAGTCCCCTTTATTGAATGGATAGAAACAAGCTGGCCAACACTCAATAGTAATATTCTGATACATCACATACAATAGCAATCGACAGGGGCACCGGAGACAGCCTCCTACAGTAGGTTTAAAAAACACCAAACACAACACAGTATCCATGCTGAACACAACACACTCTCTCTTTTTCTCTCAGGGGGGAGCCCAGCAATGGAGGGTTTTGCATCTCTCCCTCCATCTTTGATTAAATCAGATCAAGTGATAAACGTTCGACCACCGCATAGCTGGTGTTTTGGCGGTTAAAAGGGTGATGGGTAGCTATTTATGTGGTTGTCATGAAAACATACTGGTTGAACATGACAGAAGTTCAGAATGCGAAATTGTGGCCTATAGAATTAATGACAAATTGAAAGTCCCCACTTTTCATTAAATTAAGAGTAAAATCAACCTAATACAGATACAGTGACAACAAGGTTATCACTCATGCGACTCTGTGCCTCTAATGGCAGTGTACAACAGTCTATCCTGTTTTTTTCACAGGGCGTCTTGTTTATTACACAGCTCTAATATCATTCCACCTTTGACCTCACCAAAACAACCACTATGCAAATGTCGGCTAAATCCGATTTTTTGGGCCCAAAGTCTGAGATTCACTCAAACCTGCCATAGCAATGGTTAAGCAGTGTCTTCATTTTACAGTATTCATCCCGTGCACACGCTTTTAGTTCGGAATGGTGAAAGCAGACCTGTGAGCGAGTTCTCCCTGGTCGTAGTATCTATACAGTACCCAACACCAGTCTGGGCAGTAGTTTGACCATTGGAAAAACAGTGAATATACTACAACGTGGGTTTGACTGAACTGGGCCCTAAGTCTTTTTCTGCACCTGCACAAGAATACATGCAATCACACACACACACACTTCACTCTCTCTGTTACACACGCAACCTGCAACACCCCAAAACATGCTGCCTCTCTCATGACACTGCACAGTCCGTCTACTAAGCGCCAGGTAGGTAGGGGAGACACACCAGGCTCCAACACAACACCACACCGTCACGATGCAGATGCAATTCATGGGTGAGGATTGAAGCATCATGGGAAATAAGCCCAAGTTCACACAAGTAGTCATTCAGCATGCTGGACACTCACGTTTAACGTGTTCCTTATTCTTTACTGTACAGCAGAAAACATTTACTTATACAAATACAGTCCCAAACTGACAGATACAATAATTCAAACAATGAAAAAAAAGTTAATTAAAAATAACTTGAATACAAAAAATGTATACAAAGTAAAAAGAGGTATGTAAAAGAAAAACTATTCTGGTATTGGTCACAGTGTTTTGTTTGATTCAAAGGTTTACATGTTGAACGATAAAATCAAAAGCAACTCGTACACAACAAAGTATGTGAATCTCTTATGCATCAGGCTTCTCACACACCTCCATGGGTCAGAAGACCCTTTACACTTTTGGTGCTATTGGTGAACTATGTTGGCTTCTACCTCCTGGGCTTTGTTCATTAGGCACGCAATGAAAGAAAACTGGTGTGAAACAGGGAAAGAATTGTACTGGACTTGTCCAATAAGAAACGTTAATTGTAATTTTCATTTGTAAAAGGATTTCTAAAACATGGCCTCAATGAACACGACCCCGGTGTATATCAACTAATAGGCCACTGATTATTCTTAATCTCTTTGACTGCACATTGAGATCTCACTCTGCATAGAAGATAGGAGATTCTCCCCACATAATCACTCTCAGTTGGCACACTATGTAGAAAGTGAATGAATGGGTAAAAATGAAGTGTTCCATTATCTGTACCATGTTCTTAATGCCAGGTCTTTGTAGTCATTCATCATGGTAGGAAAACCCCTACTTCAAGTATTCAGTAGCAAAGAACCTGAAAATGGGGAACTCTGGATCTCTTCCCCTATAAGTCAGAGGTTTTAATCCTTGTGCAATTCAATATTGCCTTTCCCATTTCAGATCCGTATCACACCAATCCGCGTTATTTGTAAACATCAACAAATAATGTACTGATTGTGACGTCATCAGAACTGGTGACTCAAGGCCAATGGGAGTAGGAGTTGCAGGACATCTGTCCTGCCTGTATTCTGCATTGCAACTGACCGACAAACGGACACAGAGATGACAAAGTTAGGGATTAATTTGCATTTGGATCCAGTTTGAGGATGGAAACTTCTACAACAGTCACATAATCAACAATGAGACACACACACACACGCGCACACTCGCACACACAGGCACACAGGCAAGCAAGACCCATGAGGAATGGAGGGGGGAATGTGGTGGTAACAGTTATGGCGTGGCAGGGGGGGGGGTAGTAACAGTCTTGTTTTGACACTAAAGGGGTTTGTGTTGTTTTCTACACACTCAATTGTCACGGTCACGTATGTCACCACTCCTGGGTACACCAGAACAACAACACCAACAACAACAAATAAACAAACAAACACAACATAGAGACGATGCAACTGCAACCACAGGACTCACTTCCAACCTCCCCTTTGAAGACGCTTGGGAAAGTCCTCTGAAGGCCAAGGTAGCGGCAGTTGTAATCCTTTTGCTACTTTAGTGAGCTGCAGAAATGTATGGACGGTTTTACCTCTCTGCCAAGACTCAGGCCTCTTTCTAACCACTGTGTGTGTGTGTCTGTGTGTGTGTGTGTGTGTGTGTGTGTGTGTGTTTGTGTGTGTGCGCGTGCGTGTGGGCACGGTGTGTCGCAAACATGAGCATGTATGCGTGAGAGCTTAAAAACAAATTCACACGGCAGTCGGAATGTAATATTAACTCTTCTATATGACAATTGAAATATTATTTTCAATCCTTTCCCTTGAACTCTTTGTTTCTTAGACTGGACTGTCTTTTGTGAAAGCCTGTCTTTTTTCAGACGAGGAATGTTGCTTGCTGCACAAAACAGCTTAGTCACATACATCACTCTACAAACTGAATAAGGGGTTTCTCTATCCTTAGGCCAGTAAAAACAAAAATCTAAAACAGGTATTTTTATTCTCAACATCATTTTTCTGACAATATTCTGACCACATAGACACTATAGATTTCTCTCTCTATATATATAATATTTATATGGTATTAACGAGGCACAGACCACCTTGTTGAAAAGGAGAAAACAAGTCACTAGGCATCGGTTTGGGTTAGCACAGACCTCAACTGCTAAAAGAGGGGGAAAAGGAGAACAGGAGGATGAAGAAGAGGGAGTCAATGAAGAAGGAGAGGAGGCTATGAAGGTATGGCAGGAAATCTCATAGATCTAGTAGTCCATGGAGGTTTTCGCTATAGAAAACTGTCACTCTTCCTGTACAATTATCTCAGTCTCCCTAAAATATCCTATGTACAATACAGTCTTCAACAGTTCATAAGTACAACAGGTTTTGGTTGCACGATGTCCAATGGCTGTCTCTGCTTTTCCATCTGGCCTGACGCCATGTTGGGCAAGCACCAGTGACCTGCAGCACCAATAGTAGTATCCCTGCAACAGGGATGGAGGAGGTGCATAGGTGTATGTTATACTGAGAAACACATCCTCACATCATCTGATTGGTGGATGTTCGGAAAAGAGCTTTCTGATTGGTACTGGTGCTACTTTAATACATCTATATGCTTTGTGATTGGTGCCCTTGACTCATGACCGGACGAAATATTCATTGTAAGACTGATGTCTGCATAGATTAAAGTTCTGACTGCTTCTGGTTATAAACTAAGAGAACAGGAGAGATACACAGATGGCAGCTTCAAGCCCCAAGGCTTGTTGAAACCTCCAGTATAGGACCCTACCCATAAGGCCATGCCAACTGCACATTAGCAGCACAAGGAAATGATCAACACTCAAGGCCAGGCCATTGGACAGATAAGAGCTTTAGTGGCTGCCTATTGGTAAGATAAGAGCTCCAATGCCTACCTACTGGTTCCTCTTCCATGTTTTGATGCATTTAACATAAAGAACTCATAGCCCCAGTCAAGTACTACAGATAAAACACTCTGAATAAAGAAAAAAAAAACAGTTCCCTCTAAGAGACAGAGTGAAGGAACTTGCACTGAAAGAGATTTACAGTAAACTGATATGTAAACTTAAACTAAAGCTCTAACTTCATGGCACTTCTTTCAATATGCAACAAGAAATCAAGCAAGAAAAAGCCAATCAAAGCCTGCGGTTAGCAGGATGGGTCAAATTAGGTAAACAGAGTTGAGCTGTTCAGGAATGCTAATCAGATACAGGCTATAATGATTGGTTTAGAAAGAGCAACCAATAAGGTGGGAAGCCCAGCTCCGCAATCAAAGCCAGAAGAGTGAACAATTTAAATGCAGGTTGGTGAGTAGAAGGGTGACATCCAGTGATGCGTTCAGTTCGTTGTTACGTTCTGGGACATTCAATTGAACGGAAATTGTGCTGAACGACCAGTTGAAAAATGAGGAAGGGTTGTGGGTTGGGGAACGTCACCCTTTGCTTTATGCCACATTTCACCACACCAACCAAATGGGGGCAAACATAACTCAAAGTATTTTCATCAATGCACAACAAAGATTTGGGCTAACAATGCGTTTAATGAAACCTAAAGTATATGAAATGCTCCAACGAACTGAATGCACCTCAGTCACACAGGGCTTAGCCAGGGTTACATTTTAGTGAAGGGGGTTAGGGGAGGAGCAACTCCACGAGAGTGGGAAGGGCTCTGTGAGGCCGACAGGTGACAGGCATGTGAGCCAAGTAGCTTGACAACTGGGCCAAAGTGGCTGTATGAGTTCGGCTGTGTAAGCTGCACCAAGGAGCTCAGACCAGACAGCTCGTCTCTTTGTCTTTCTGTGCGTCTGAGAGGAACTCAGTCTTTTCAATGCAGTGTGATTTTAGGCACCTCTTCTCTCTCTCAGTAAGGCCACTCGTCTTTCCCCAGAGTCAATCTCAAGGAGCTGAACAGTTTCTCTGTGTGAGTGCTGCATCTGCCCCTGCCAACTCAATGGTTCCTCAGACACCTGTGGAAACACACAAAGGCACAGTCGGAACTACAGTCAATCATTCCTGTCTGTTTAGAGGGAGTGTTGACTAAAGAAAACCTGTCAGAAGCATGGACATACTTACTCATTCACCCGAATGGATGTGTTCCAACTTCTGACTGGTAGGCTACCATACATCTAAGTACACTCTACAAGTACATCTACAAGTATACAGCATCTGTTATGTAAAATAAATTCCCAGGCTTTCCATAAATCTCAGCCGCAATATTTGTGTAATATTTAATAGGGAATAAGCAGTTAATCTGGTAATTACCCAATTGGGATTTAAAAATCTTCAAGTGGTTTGTACCTGTCAGCTGTCAGCTTTCTTGCCTGAGCCTTCCACCTGTTTCATTTCTCCTCTCCTCCATCCTCTTAATCATTCTCAGTAAAAATAAAGGCCCCGTTTTGTAGAGTGGATTGTGTGGTGGTAATAAAGGTTTGGTCAGGTAGTCAATGTGTTTCAGTATCATGGCATGGCTGTGCTCCTCCAATAGTGACTGAATCATCTGTGAGAGAAGGAAAATATGAAAGACATGTATTGGTACATATAATGAAGAAAACAACGTTACACAGTAAAACAAAAGAGAAAAATATGTTTTCAAAACTCCTCACCCTCAGAACAACATCTGAGCTTTGGTTGTCATGGACACAATTATGCCCAAATGCCCTCCTCGTCATCCTACCCGTGACAGTGTTATAGGCCGGCAGAAAACGACAACAGGAAGTGAAGAGAATAGGAAGGTGTTAGTACAGGCCAAGGGAAAATATCTGACAGGATGTCATGGTCAGAGAAATATACAGATGAGAAAGCAGTTGGTTAAGAGTCAGAATAGAGTTATAATGTATGGAGCCATATATATTTCGATCAGCCATAAAATGTGGACCACTGACAGGTGAAGTGAATAACATTAATAATGTCGTTATCAAGGCGTCTGTCACTGGGTGGGATATTTTAGTCAGCAAGTGAACATTCTGTCCTTAAAGTTGATGTGTTAGACCAGGGCCAAATTGTGATGGTAGACGACTGGGTCAGAGTATCTCCAAAACTGCAACCCTTGTGGGGCGTTTCTGGTCTGCAGAGGTCAGTACCTATGAAAAGTGGTCCAAACAAGGAAAAGCAGCAACCCAGCAACAGGGTCATGGGAGGCCAATGCTCATTGATGCACATGGGGAGCAAAGGCTAGCCCGTGGGGTTCGATCCAACAGATGACCTACTGTAGCTCATATTGCTGAAAAGGGTAATGCTGGTACTGCTGGAATAGTGTCAGAAAACACTGTGCATCGCAGTTTGTTGCGTTTGGGGCTGCGTAACCACAGACAAGTCAGGGTGCCCATGCTGACCCCTGTCCACTGCCGAAAGCAATGGGCACCTGAGCATCAGAACTGGACCACGGAGCAATGGAGGAAGGTGGCCTGGTCTGTTGAATCACGTTTCCTTTTACATCTCCTGGGTGGTCGGGTACGTGTACGTAGCTGACCTGGAGAACACATGGCACCAGGATGCATTATGGGAAGACCGGCAAGCCAACGGAGGCAGTATGATGCTTTGGGCAATGTTCTGCTGGGAAACCTTGGGTCCTGCCATTCATGTGGTGGTTACTTTGACATGTACTCCCTACCTAAGCATTGTTGCAGACCATGTGCACCCTTTCATGGCAACGGTATTCCCTGATGGCATTGGTCTCTTTCAGCAGGAAAATGTGCCCTGCCACAAAGCAAAAAAATCAGGAATGGTTTGAGGAACACAACAACAAATTCAAGGTGTTGACTTGGCCTCCCAATTCCCCAGACCTCAATCCAATCGATCATCTGTGGGATGTGCTGGACAAGTCCGATCCATGGAGGCCCCACCTCGCAACTAACAGGACTTTAAAGATATGCTGCTAGTGTTTTGGTGCCATGTCTTCATGGGTCTGGGCATTTTTTGGTGGAAAAAGGGGGACCTACACAATGTTAGGCAGGTGGTTAAAATGTTATGGCTGATCGGTGTATATACATATACAGCTCCGGAAATAATTAAGAGACCACTGAACCTTTTTCTTTCCTTTCCAAAAAGTTGAAAAGGAAAGTTTTGAGTGAGGAACAGAAGCATTCAGTTTGCAGTGGTCTCTTAGTTTTAACCCTTCTGTTCCTCACTCAAAACTTTCCTTTTCGACTAAATCAGGAAAAAAGGTAAAGTGGTCTCTTAATTATTTCTGGAGCTGTATATAAAGTTTGCACCCCCTTGGAGAATTTGGTAATACATTTACCACTTGTAAAGAAAACATGAGTGAGCAGGCAAAAAACATCTCATATTTCTTATGGGATTCACATTCTACTGTAGTTCATAACAGAATGGCACAATCATAAAACAAAAATGTACTCAACCCTGTTCAGTAAAAAGTCTGCATACCCTTTATTTTTAATACTGTGTATTGCCCCCTTTAGCATCAATGACAGAATCTTTTGTAATAGTTGTCTATGAGGTCCCAAATTCTTGCAGGTGGTATAGCTGCTCATTCGTCTTGGCAAAATGCCTCCAGGCCATGCAAAGTTTTTGGTCGTCTTGCATGAACTGCACGTTTGCGATCTCCACAGAGTGGCTCGATGATATTAAGGTCAGGAGACTGTGATGGCCACTCCAGAACCTTCACCACTGTTGTAACCACTGGAGGGTCAACTTGACCTTGTGCTTAGGGTCATTATCATGCTGGAAAGTCCAAGTGTGTCCCTTTCGCAGATTTCATGCAGAAGAATGCAAATTGTCTGCCAGTAGTTTTTGATAACATGCTGCATTCATATTGCAATACATTTTCACAAGTTTCCTCATGCTTTTAAAATTCACCCCCCCAAAAAACATCAATGAGCCACAACCAGTCTTCACAGTGGGGATGGTATTCTGTTCACTATAGGTCTGGTTGATCACTCTCCAAACAAAGCGCTTATGGTTATGACCATAATGCTCTCTTTTGGTCTCATCACTCCAAATTACATGTCAAGGTGTTGTCAGGCATATTGTATTCCGTGCTTTTTTGTGGCATTGGCGCAGTAAAGGCTTCTTTTGGGCAACTCGACCATGCAACTCATTTTTGTTCAAGTATCGTCGAATTGTGCTCCTTGAAACCACCACACCATCTTTTTCCAGAGCAGCCTCTATTTCTCCTGAGGTTACCTGTGGGGTTTTCTTTGTATCCCAAACAATTCTTCTGGCAGTTTTGGCTGAAGTATTTCTGGGTCTACCTGACCTTGGCTTGGTATCAAGTGATTCCCAAATTTTCCACATCTTAATAAGAGATTGAAAAGTACTGAATGGCATTTGCAAGGCTTTGGATGTCTTTTTATATCATTTTCCCTCTTTAAAAAGTTCCATTAGGTTGTTATGCAGGTCTTTGGACAGTTCTTTTCTGCTCCCCATAGCTCAGTATCTAGACTGCTCAGTGCATTATGATTTAAAAAGGAGCCAAACAACTACAGCTCAGTTTCTTTCCTTTTGAGTGAGGAATCAATGGATTAAAATTACGAGACCACTGGAAATAGAACCCTTCTGTTCCTCACTCAAAACTATCCCTTTCAACTATTTTGGAAAGGAAAGAAAAAGGTGGAGTGGTATTTTATTTTTTGCATAATCAGCCATAAAATATTTTCCAAATCAATGCCTATATTTCACAATTTCAGCCAGTTTATGCAAACCTATGAGCACAACTGTCATGTCCTGGCTATGCCCCTAGCCATCTTTGCGCTGGCTGGGGCCATAGTCAGGACATGGCCAAAGGAGATGGCTCTAGCCACCTCTATGGGCTTTGGTTTCCCCAATTGGAGGCAGGTGTTCGTTATTGCCTCCAATTGGGGAACCTATTTATGTTCAATGTTTCCACACGGTCGTGTGGTTCATTTTGGTTG
>JACXGJ010004415.1:0-45481 GCA_016801105.1 Esox niger
ATTGTGTGTGCAAAAGCCCCTGCATGGTATGTTCCGGTACGAAAGCCCCTGCATGCTATGTTCCGGTACAAAAGCCCCTGCATGGTATGTTCCGGTACAAAAGCCCCTGCATGGTATGTTCCGGTACAAAAGCCCCTGCATGGTATGTTCCGGTACAAAAGCCCCTGCATGGTATGTTCCGGTACAAAAGCCCCTGCATGGTATGTTCCGGTACAAAAGCCCCTGCATGGTATGTTCCGATACAAATGCCCCTGCATGGTATGTACAGGTACAAAAGCCCCTGCATGGTATGTTCCGGAACAAATGCCCCTGCATGGTATGTACTGGTACAAATGCCCCTGCATGGTATGTACTGGTACAAAAGCCCCTGCATGGTATGTACTGGTACAAAAGCCCCTGCATGGTATGTTCCGGTACAAATGTGTATTGTTGCTCAAGGAAAGGAGAAAGTGAGACATGATCCCAGCAGCAAGTAGGACCCTAGCATATTAAAGAATGACAGGTAACAATCTGTACTGTCGATAGCCAATTTTCTTCCCCAAAACTTTTACTTGGGAATACTTTTATAAAAACCCAAGTATTTAGTTGTATCAGGAGCACAATAGAAGATGATGGTAAAACTATGGGATCAGGCAACTGCAACCTTCCATTTAGATTTACCTGAGCTACAGACACCAGAAGTTATTGTGGTGACACCCTGGTCATTTAATTCAACCACTGTTCATGTTCTTAACATAATATACAGCTTTTATAAACAGAAGTTAATTTAGAGTGAAATCCAAACACACTCCAAAATTGTGATTAATAAGGATGAACTATTTTAGCAAGTCACCTTCAGGTGTGATCAAAACCAACAGCCCAAAGAGATGGATGTATTCTCAGCGAACAATCTCCACTGCATAATGATCTGACCGCCAAAGATGACCGCCACTGTATGCAGGGGGCAGACCGCTGATGTAGGCTGATCACAGTGGCCGGTGACACGGCTGGCCACGTCTGAGCTCAACTGTGGTCAGAGTGCCAGTACTTTCATCGTCACGTAGACGCTGACCCCCAAAAACCACTATAGTCATCCTGCCCTACCTAACGCCAAACTCCTCACACCTCTCCAGGTGTTTGGACCAGTGACTTGGCTCCACAATCAGACCAGAGGCCAAGACAAACAAACAAAGTGGTCCTCCATGTGTTTGTGCTCCCGTGAAACTCCAGGATATGCTTGTGTATGTGTGTGCTGGTGATGTGTGTACACAGTATTGAATTGTACAAGCATTACTGAGCATTAAATAAGCATCCACAGATGCTGTATCTTTGTTCCGGTATGTTTATACTCAATAGATGGGATGGAGTTGGTTTTTCTAATCTTTGTGTCAATATTGCTGTGTTGGGCAAACTATCACGTCAGTCTTAGGGGATGAACGGTTGTGTTTGCGGCAATATAAAAAGGAAGCCCTGCTCATTTTCAACCGAGGAAACCAAAATTGTGCGGATAGTTGGGGCATGCAGGCAGAGGGTGGTATGTTTAAATACATCTACAGGAAAAACGATGTTGTGCTCCTCAGGGCTTATTCTTTTGTTTGATCAAAACAAATGATTAGTTATGCAGTTGCTTAAATAGTTCCCAAACACACACACAATATCTCTGTCTTGTTCTACAATAAAGGCTGCAGGTCATTCACTAAAATAACATTCGGGTGTCCCTGTTTCTAAGGGAAATCCCTCTGAGTAAGCAACTCAATTGAAAAACAAAATAGAAACCCCAGAGATAAGTCAGCTGCCTGGTGAAAACTCATTTATGGTGTAAAATGCAGATATTAGTTCTCTCAGAATAACAGCATGTTGCTTTGTCCACACATCTGTTTTGCATCAGCGTGGTGCTGTTTCTTCTGAATCTCACACTACTACAATATCTGGTATATTCGCCACTAGATAGACATCTCACCAGACCTGGAGTCAAATGGTACTATGAATACTTTCAAATAATTTAGCAGCCCTGTAATAAAAGCCTTCTATGTCAGTCCACAGAAAAGGCCAGTTACATAAGCAAAGCTAACAACACACTGTGCGTCCGTGCATGCACAAGACCCAGACACAGACGCACACGCACACACACGGACACATGCACACACACCCACACAAAAGAGGAGACTAAAACATGTTCATCGCTTCTCACAAAGTATTTCATGTTCTACCTGGTCTCAAATGGCTCCATGGATCAAAATGTCCACAGGACATGATCAGGTCTAGAGAGCCAGTCTGGGACTGGACTGACCTGGTCTTGTGGTGCTGGGTGAGTGAGGCCTATAAAGGCAGACCATTGGCTAATTTTAGCTTGCTGTAGGCTCAATAAAGAGTCTTAACCACAGGGTAAGCATAATGAAGCCACGCAGTCACGAAGCCTTACAGTACAATGTAGCAACACACCTACTCCCTCAGTAACCACCTAGACTGTCCACTATTCCTATACATCTATCACTGCCATCTACTCTGTGTTAAAGCATTCTGCCATCCTGTCAGACAATGCTGGAGTCCCAGTGAAAAAGATAGGTATTTCTATGGAAGAGGTAGACATTTCAAATCAGTTCGGAAATGTGGGACTTGGAAATATACTGATGACGCAACCACGGACACACCTGATCCCTATAGCACATTTAGTTCTGTATATATATATATATGTGTGTGTGTGTGTCCTGTGTGCTGTCTCGTTCGGATTGTTGTCTTTGTATTGAGAACTATGTGGTGCTAAACAATATAAGCCAAATCTGAAAACTGTTATGACATCATTCTCTTGTTTTTCTGTTTTCGCCTCATCTTTTCTCTGTCTCAACCCTCAGTCAGTGGAAATTGGCTCATCACCATTCTAGAGTGAATGGATTTGGAAAGGGTTTGCTTCCTTGTGGGTTTGGTGCCTGAGAACTGAATTGGTTTCACCTGGTTTCTTCCTCAAACAGGTGGGCTTGCCAAAAAAATTTATCAAGAATATGAGTGATATGGAAAACAGAAATTGAAAAAGATGGGCATGTTGCCCCTTGTCTCATAATTTTTACATTTATAGTCAATATGGGTTACAAACAGTTCTTCAGATTTCAGCTTGATCGTGTAGGTGGAAGTAAACAGAAATCTGTTCTTTTTCTGAAGCTTTTTCTGATTCTCTCTATCAATATCAGTAGAAACATTAGCGTGCTTGTTTTCTACTGAGATTGATAAATCCACAATCCAACCAGAGGATGTTCCAACTCTAGCAATCTAACGAGCTGACTAAATTGATCAGTTCACATGTTTGATAACAAAATTATTATTTTTTAAATCTAGTTTCTGAGGAATGTTTTTTGATTCATGTAGATACATTTATTTCATGCAAATTCATTTGATTACTAGTCACCAACTGCTGTCGTTCTAAATGTGACGGCTCTGCGCTTGACTGGTAGTGAAACACGCTGTATTTGGCAGGGACTCCTCAAACACATCTAGTGTGAACCCAAATGATGAAAAAAATATGGTAAAATGCTGTCAGTGTCATCGAGGTGTAAGTCGAGCAGAAAGCTATTTAAATTACTCTTTGAAGTAGGGCAGAATTCTATTTTAATTCATCTTTGAAGTAGGGCAGAATTCTATTTTAATTCATCTTTGAAGTAGGACAGAATTCTATTTTAATTCATCTTTGAAGTAGGGCAGAATTCTATTTTAATTCATCTTTGAAGTAGGACAGAATTCTATTTTAATTCATCTTTGAAGTAGGGCAGAATTCTATCCATGCGGCGCAAACAGCAATATAAGCAAGGCAATATTCTGTATTATGGTTATATCACAGACAAGTGAGACGGATGGGAGACACATGAGACTGTATTCTAGGAAGAGACTCTCTCTGATGTCAACCAAACACCTGAGATCTGAACACGACACATAGAACAAAACATGTTGCACTTTTTATTAGGTTCATTGTTTTCAAAATACACCTCCCTTTGGCAAGCAAGAGATGTCCACACACACACACACACACACACACACACACAAAAAAGCCCTGCACTGTTCTACAATGTGTGTCTGAGTCACAACCTCCAGTGCTAAAAGGTGTGAATAGCCTCCCTTCGGAAACCCAGAGGTCATTAGTAACACACTATTCACCTCACAGCAAATCCTCAAACACTTTAAACACATTAAAGAACAGTCTGTGTTTTTAGTATGTCAATACAAAGTCAACGCATTATTTAATCTGTTTAATTATACGGACAAAAGGGTCCCCATTATTGAGACCAGACAGTGACCCTTGGAGATAAGGATGTAGACAACATATTATATTCAGATGCTAAGTCCTTAACAACAAAATCATGGGCTTAAGAACTGTTTTTAACTAACTCCAAACATTGTTAAGTCCAAAACACGATAACATGCTTTGTTGACAGCTTTCAAACAGATGTTAGTAAACATTTTATAGGCCTTTCATTTCAGCCTATTCAACTCTGATCAGATGGAGAGTTAAAATAATGGATAATATGATAAATTATTCCTTAAGATGCTCAACATATGATCCCCCTCAAATAAGAAAACCAACCAATGTCTTTGAGCATACTGTGTTAAAGCTAAATACAGTTACAAAATTAAACAGGAAACTGATAACCCACCATATGAATCACCATCTTCCAGAGATTGTCTTAAGTTAAAACCTGACAAAATTGTATAGATCTGCAAACATGCAATAGCCTTAACACAGATTTCCCTTTACCTTTCCTAATGCAATATGAACTGCCGTGTGGCTATTGAACCTGTCCAGTAAGTATTTTGAACAATGTTTTAAAGATATACTGCTCTGAAATGAGAGCAGAGTTGTATCTATAATGGGTCAGGGATACAGAGTGTATGCAACCATTAAATCCTCTAGAATTGCACATGGTGAGCTGAGTCCCTTATCAGCTCAATTTAATACAGTGCAGTCCTTGATATGGTTTGTAAATAAGGTGATGCAAGCCCCAGAAATGTGTGAGTAGTAAAAAAGAAAAATGTTTTCTTTCACGCTGACAGGATATTGTGGCAGCATCTCCGCGACATTTCAATTATTGACATTGTCTAAATGGGAAAGTTCACTTTCCCTTGCCTGCAGTGACAACTCCGATCAAGACCTTGACATAATGGTTTCCAAGTGCCCGTGGGGTGTGTCCTTTGAGTCACCCACTAACTGACTTCTGTGAATCTCATAAGAACCTTAGGATTGTTTGAATCATTGTTCATTTCAATATACAGCATGGAACAACCGGACAACAGAACAGGTTTTCCAGAGGCTCCGAACCTCTAAGCGTGTAGTACACTGCAACCACTCACCCCGTGTATGAACAGGTTGTTAAACTCATCTCCAATGCGCTGAAGCTCCTGACCGATCAGTATTTCCGGCCGCATGTCCCCCGCTATTGGTGGTGGCCGTGGTCTATAGGGGTGGTGGGGGGTGGGCCACGATTCTGGGGGATGAAGAGCAAACCGCTGTCAAAACTCTTTGGAACACAATCCAGTAACAAACCAGTACTGAGAAAAGTCCAATAT
Source organism: Esox niger (assembly GCA_016801105.1). Taxonomy (NCBI): domain Eukaryota; kingdom Metazoa; phylum Chordata; class Actinopteri; order Esociformes; family Esocidae; genus Esox; species Esox niger. The sequence goes on from JACXGJ010004415.1 coordinate 5,530, forward strand.
CACTCTTTACTGAAATGCTATATGGTTCCTATTGTGTGGTTTGGTTGTCAATATGAATGTGTTCTGATCTCTTGCTATGAGTCACATGTGTCATAGACAATGTCTAATATTTCTCATATTTCCCAGGGGCCTTGCAATATCAGTTTAACCGTTTGTTATTATGGAAATACTTAACTGCAAGTCCCCAAGCATAACGACTTAATATCACTGTAATTGTTTTATGATATGTAATTTATATTGTTATCTGTCATGTTGCACAGATGTCTCTGTAATAGGGCTTCAAAAATAGGATGTTGTTACCAAGCTATATATACATATACATTATATATTTAGAGTGACCGTGAGACTAGGATATTGTAGTATGGTAGATGCTCTTTATTTAGTCCCTAAAACATTTGACGTATGAGAATTGAGGAAAGTCAAATGACGCTAAAATAGTGCTATCTTTGCAACACACTTTTAACCTGATTAGAGATTCTATCGACAAAACAATCACCTAATAACAGAACGAATGGCTAGGTACTTATAGAACAATACAAATTATCTCAATACCATACATATTGAAAATGGAACATTACGGTCCAGTTTCCTTGAATATTGACAAAATCGGTTATTTTTCAGAGACATTTCCAGCTTAAGAAGTCTCCACAACCCTTGGGGGTGCTGACCAATACACACTCTCCTATGTGACTCCTGGCCATAGGCCAGTGAGTGCATTGTGCAACCCCTGGTTGTAGTGGGCGCCTCAGTGTTCTGATGAAGTGACTCAGACTGCTTTGCCTCCCCCATTGCAACAGTAATAGAATTTGCAGCAATTTCCTATAATATTTAAAGTTGTTAGATACAGCCTTACGATTCTGTTACGAATAAACCAGTAAATTGACCTGGCAATGTCGTGGAATATTTCAAACACAAGCTATACATTTATAACTATCATTAAAGATACATGAACAACACCATGGAGCACAGTGACAGTCCATGGGATGCCATACTAACAACTCCAAACCAAAATAATTCTTAGGCCTACATTCCACACTTGTTAGTCCAAACTCCATGCCAGTGTAGCCGTAAAATCATACACATTGCTAGCGGATACAGGAATTGAAAAGTGACAGTACAGCTGACACGTCTGTCAAGAATAATACTGCAATAAGCAACCATAAAACATGTTGGCTTCCATTGCTAGAACACCTTAGAGCACACTTGTCATTTTATCACATCTGATCAAGAGATAAAACACAATATCTGAGTCAAAAGGCAGTAAGTCTTCCACAGCATGTGTCCTTCAGATAACAAGGCATTGGTCACACTGAAACTACAGAATGTGTATCCGATTCTGTACAAATTTGTTTTTCAGACATTAACTAAAGATATGCCTGGAGACAATATCATAAACATAAACACTCATTAAAAGTAGCCTCTTTGGGATTACAGATTTGTGTAAACACTAAAGATAGACATGTATCTGTCCATCTTATCAGCTGGCTCCTAAGGAGAATGAGCAGGAAAGAATCCCTGTCTACTGTGGACAAAAGACGCAATGGGCCTATTTTGACTCAAACTCACTACATCTGCAGCAGTGAGCACAAATAAAAGGACACAAGTGAATCAAGGACAAAAGTGAATCAGACAATCCAATCATTTCTATTATGCAGTAAACAGATCTTGTTTTGTCCATGTGTATATATCGTCTTGTGTATATTATCTTGCCTTCTATGGCCACTGGCTTTGTTAGGAAATGTTATTGAGGTTCAGCGCAATCTTTGCACAGGTGCCATTAACACACATCTGCAAACACATTTTGTTCTAGAACACACACACAATAATCATAGGTTCGTATGTATATTGGTAGGCACTGTATTGGGCTGCAAAGGCTTCCTGGCCACTAGGGAGTTCCGAGCTGGTCAAGGTTTGAGCCTACTTATGTGAGTGTAAAGGGGCAAGGAGCAATTCTGGAATCAAATGATGCATACGCAGTTTTTCTCTTAGCCTATATCAGAAACTGGTTGTCATTCAGTTAGGTAGAACTGCAGCAAATTATCTGTAGATTTGGAAAGTAACACATTGTGTTCCAAGGTGTCAAAATGAGTAGAACTGTATTATTTGCAATAAAGTAGCTAAAATGTCACTCAGGCCAACTGGTCAGCACTCCTCCCACACAGGGCCCAACACAATGGGCCAGCCTTACCCAATTACAGGGCCCAGCTCAATGGGCCAGCCCGATTCACACTGTTGGGGCCTTAGCAGATCTTTGGTGTCTGGTAATAACTCAGTAAACAGAGGCCAGGCACGGATCTGAATGAACAAACCAAAATGCTTGTGTTCACATAATTCTGTAGACTAGAACCATATAGTTCTGTTCAAAGGTTTGGGGTCACTTGGAAATGTTCTCGTATTTGAAAGAAATGCAATTTTTAGTCCATCAAAATAACATCAAACTAATTAGATATACAGTGTAGACATTGTTAATGTTGGAAATGACTGTTGCAACTGGATACGGTCTACATAGGTGTGCAGAGACCCAATGTCAGGAACCAGCAGTCCTGTGTTCCAATGGTATGTTGTGTTTGCTAATCCAAGTTAATCCAATGTATCATTTCAAAAGGCTAATTGATCATTTGAAAACCCTTTTCTAATTTTGTTTGCACAACTTAAAATGGATGTGTTGATTAAAGAACCAATAAAACAGGGCTTCTTTAGACTAGTTGAGTATCTGGAGCATCAGCAGTTGTAGATTGGATTAGAGGCTCAATATCTCCAGAAACTAACATATTACTTTTGAAACTCATCAGTTTATTCTAGTTCTGAGAAATAAAGACTATTCTATGCTAGAAATTGCCAAGAAACTCAAGATCTTGTACAACACTGTGTATTACTCCCTTTACAGCACAAACTGGCTCTGACCAGAATAGAAAAAGGAGTGGGAGGCCTGATGCACAACTGAGCAAGAGGACAAATACATTAGTGTCTAGTTTGAGAAACTGAAGCCTCATAGGTCTTCAGTCTCATTATAAACAATGAAGAGGCGACTCTGGGAAGCTTGCCTTTTGGGCAAAGTTGCAAAGAAAAATCTATATCTCAGGCCAATAAACAGAAAAGAGATGGGTAAAAGAACAAAAATACTGGACAGAGCAGGACTGGAAAAACGTGAAAGATTCATGACACAAAAACCAAATGAAACAATGCTGCAGGAGTGCCTGACGCCATCTGTCAAGCATGGTGAGGGCAATGTGATGGTCTGGGGTGCTTTGGGGGTGTTGAAGTGGGAGATTTGTACAGGGTAAAAGGGATCTTGAAGAAGTAAGGCTAACACTCCATTTTGCAATGCTATGCCATACCTTTTGGATCGTGCTTGATTGGAGCCAATTGCCTCCTACATTAGGACAATGACCCAAATCGCCCCTCCAAACTATGCAAGAACTATTTATAGAAGATGCAGTGAGCTTAAATTCTATTTATAATGGAGTGACCACAGTCACCAGATCTAAACCCTATTGACCAGTTGTGGATACAGCTTGACCGTATGGTAAGAAGCACCCATCAAGCCAATCCAACTTGTTGGAGGTGCTTCAGGAAGCATGGGGTGAAATCTCTCAAGATCATTCAACAAAGTGACAACTAGAATGCCAAAGGTCTGCAAGGCTGTAATCTTTTAAAATGTTTTCTTTGACAAAAGCAAAGTTTGAAGGACACAATCATTATTTAAATTTAAAATAATATCTAACTTTATCAAAGGCCATATTCCCTATTAATTTTGCTATATTTCCTATCCAAGCTCATTTTATGTGTTTTCATGTAAAACAGGGAAGTTTCAAAATAACCCCAAGAACTTAAATACGTACAGTATGCGGTACTTACGACGGTATTAAATTTAAAACGTGAATTTCAATCCGCTCAAGGAACAATACGCGCGCAACAAACCTAGACGAATCAGTGCTTTATAATGTTATCACACCCCATTTAAATAAACACGTGGTCCTTATTACGCTGGAATAGCAAAGGAATGTCGTCAAATGGCATGGGTTAGTTATTTCAAAACAAGTTGTGCCTTTTAATGCAAGGCAGCGCACTAATGTACTTATTTTCGGTAAATTTGTTCAGCTGTGCACCATGACAGCCAGTGCACCTCCTAACCCGAAGTCAGCCGTAGCTGGACGGTGAGTGACAAGTTTTGTTTGTGCAACACGAGAAAAGGGTGCGAGCCTTACCATAACCTCGCCAGGTGTCTTGTGGCTGAGACAAGCGCCTCATAGCGTGAGTAATAACTTGACTAGATGGGCTCGGAGTCTGTGTCGACTTGTTATTTCTTAGTAGTGGGGAGCTTGGAATAGAGTCGCTGTCGAACGAAAAATATCCACTGGAGGACGCGGATGCTGTTCTGAAAAGAGGCGACCTCGACTGGAAACCAAGCAGACTATTCGTCGGCATCATTATTCCTCCCCGTGACTGCTGGTTCCGTTCGCAGGATTGGGGGTTATCTGACAGTTTGGAACTCGAGGTTGCTCCGCCACAGGGATGCGACTCTCCGATTTCCCCTCTGCCAATTACGGTGGTTGTGCCATTGGACCGATTTTGTGGTCTGTAGGATAGATGAAGTATCAGAGTTAGGCTACTTTAATTAGACGGTGCATTGTAATTCTTTGTTGTAGAATTGCCCCGCGGCATCAACGTAACTCGCCTAAATAACCATACGTTATGGAATGCGTTATAAACCAGAACGCGCATGGTTAAATCCCACAGGGTCGAGACTGGGTCGAGTCAAGTCTATGTTTTGACTCCACCCGTTACTCCTTAACACGTCCCTCCATTGTTTGGACAGAAGTGCTGATTGCAGCATTTCTCGCAGGGAAAAAAAACTGGCACGAAGTTACGAGCCGTAGTAACTGCGTCACAAATAAACCCCGTCTTCAAGACAAGTTACTTCTATTAAATAAGAGTTGTGAATAGCATGACAAAACTAGTTCTAATTTTATCTCAATCCAATCTGAACTTCATTTCATGCACGAATTGGTTCCCGTTTACGCATGGACGCGCTCTATTGTCAATATGGATCGCAGGCAACGTATGCTACACTCTATCTGTATTACAGGCTACTGTCGGAATTGTAATTAAATAACACGTTCAGTAGCCCTACTATAAATACTTACCCATATCAAATAGCTTAGCCCACCGGCAACTACAGAGTTAAGTTGAAAGACTAACTAAAACGTTGAAACTGCCGAGACGACGAACTACTGCAACGTCACGCAGCAGGCCTACTGTTATGAAAACTTTTTTTCTACGAACATTGTGTCAAAATCAGACCTGATTGGATTAAAGCCTCTGTCACTGGCAGGCATTACGCCAAATGAAATGCATCCAATCGGCTGGCCTACTGGGACATTACTGCCCCCCACCGGCTGTAGAAGCAGCCTGTCTTTTTGAGATTTTGCTTTGTTTTGAAAATGGAAATAAACTTATCCACTTGCCTTGAAAACACCAAATCACTTGAAAACAGTACCCCGTAGTAGTTTAACTTCAAGGGGTGACAATTTACTTCTGGATTGGCTGTAAAGGCGAGGGTAGGTTATTGTGGAAAACAAAAGTAAAACAACAAACAGGTGCCTTTACAAACAGGTGCTTTTCTCTCATCCCCAGACAGAAGTTACACATCAAAATTAAAACAGGCTTATATTGCATACATAATATGAATAGTATGAAGCAATGAGTGTTCAAGCACCACGCAACGTGGTGCCTGAATGCAGCCCTTAGCCGTGGTATATCGGTATAATGTACCGCAACCCCGAGGAGTTTTTGCTATTAAACTGGTTAACAACGTCATGGCAAAGGTAAAGTAATTTTGGGAAATAGGATACACCTAGTTTTCTTCTATATCACGGCTTAGCCAATTAGCGTTCAAGACCTAACCCAGTATCTAGTTTAAAATAAAATGGTTTATAATGCAATCGCATTTATATCAAGAATAAACTATACTTAGGCAAATAGCCGTACAAATGAAAAAACTGAAGCTTGGCAATTTATTACGGTTGTTTTCTGACATAAACAATATAAACTCGGTTAGTGTTTCATGATTGTCCACGACAATGAGAACTGGCAAAAACAATCTGGAAAAAGTATTATTATTATCCGTCTAGAAAGTAGACCGGGTTAACTTTAAAGTAAACACGAAGTCACTTGGTTTAATTAATGTCACCGTGCGGCACCGACGCAGTCTAAGCGTGCCGCTGATAACATAGAACTTACATTTTGTTACATTTACAAAAACAAATTACTTGTTGAGGTAAACAACAAAATAAACGCTTTAGGAACACACAACGTAATTCTGTAAAATCGATAAATTAGATCATGGAGGCTATTTTATAATGCTCAGGGTTTTTTGAGTAACCTAAAGTTGAGAGAGCGGTGCAATTTTCCAGCCTATTGTTTATTTTTTTATTAAAACAGCAAATACATGCGATATATTGCACTCACCTGGACGAATCGAACATGTCCTAAACCGCTTCAATAGCGGGACATAACAGATGTCAGTAACGGTAAAATATGTGGAAATCCGCTTTTGAACTGATCACATAACACAAAAGATTAGAGTCCAGTGCTTATTTAATCTGAAAACGTCGATGTCAAAATCGAAAGAATAATGGTTCCGCCTTGTAAAAACAGATCCCTTCCAAAATTGGCTATAAGTTGGCTGAAAGAGGGGGAAACGCGTTCGACTCTTTTGTTTTTACTCTCCGGTGAGGATACTTCCTTGCTGTAGCAGTGCATTCGCACAGACAGAAGTTAAAGCGTCTGGTCTCTTGTGTCAAGAGTGGGATGACGCCTGTGTGCCAACCTCCCTCTGACCCGCCTACTCTGTACTGGGTGGGATCTCCTTCCTTCAAGTGTCAAGATATCAAAAAGTGGAAACGTTTATATCTACCATAATTTCAGTTGTGTTAGTTAAATGCTGAGGATCTCTTCATATTAAAATAACTAAAACCATATAGATGATGATATTATAGTCAAATATATTTACTAGATTATCAACTTTTAAAAGAGATGCCAGATTCTAGAAAGTCTACATATTATGCACCTGAAATAGTCTGCTCGGTTCTTCACAACTTCACCCATGCTTCTCAGAAAACAGGCTGTTACCGACAAGAAGGTGTAAAAAGTCAGCTACACCTTCTTGCTCACCTGTTGATCATTTACCTTAATGAATAATTTATGAGCACACAGCTTTAACTTCTCTGTGGTTCAGTTGTTGATAGTCTATAGAACACAACAAGTAAAACATGATATACACATATTATGCATTTATTAAGAGCACTGGATCATTTATTTCCAATATATGACAAATATACAATTCAAAGCCGAGGACACTGTCATGGGGATGCATACTTTTCACAAGAACAGAGAATGTTTGTTGACCAAGAGTCGATCAACATTGACGGCCTACATGAAATGCAGGAAACCGATCAAGTACACGGTACAAACCACTTGCTATGACTGTATTCATATTAATTGAATATACAAAACATTTTGTGTAATTATAATTTTTCTGTCTTGCTGAACTGAACATTGGCCATTGTGGTCTATTTAGTTTTGATGAGGGACAATAGCCGGCGAACAGATTCATAGTAAAAGTTGTGTTTCTGTAGCCAATATGTCGGCGATTTCTTCAATAATTCCACAAAGCACACTGGTTAACATTGTGAAGCTAACAGTGCAGAGCTATTGAGTCAGTCGCTGTCCATACATGCATGTAATGAGGCAGTGTCTCGGGCCTATACCAGGTCTTAGCAAGGAAAATAATCTAGTATGAAATGTTACATTACATTAGTCTTTCTTAAGAATAAGGAAAATATAGTAGCTAAAAATATAGTTGTTTCCCATTACTGTCATGGAAATTTTAATTTCACACACCGATTTACTTAGCATATTTATTAGACAACACTGAGTGTGATAAGTAATGGATTTGACCAAGCAAATTACAAAAACTCCCCAATGCGTTTATAACTAATAAAAAACAATCATTTTACTCTTTTTGATTAAAAAAAGATTTAAATGACAATGCATCAAAAGGATACTTGCAAATCACACATTGCAATTTTTTTTGGCTGCAGCTAATGACACTAGTCTAGACAACATCTGGCCTGCAGCCTACAGAGCCAGTCCAGATTGGGCAAAAAACCACAGGCTAGGTTCTGATATCCACACCACACCATTCAGAACACATAGCCGATACAATGCATTATTCTGTGCTATGCTAGTGGGGACATTGAATCATAGCCCATGGCTCTTCACTCAGGACTGATTGATGAGTCATGCTGTGAGCCATTGTTTGCTCATAAATGCCATTCCACCCCACAAACTGCACAGTGGAGCTCACAACTTGGAGGCTGCGATGGGGTACTGTGGTAGCGGATGGAAGGCCCACTCAGCCTGAGGATTGACCACTCCTGCGATGGGGGCCTGAATGCAGCAGGAGGGAACGTTGAAGTCGGACACCACCTTCAGGGCCACATCCTTCACTGATCTACACAGCTCCAACCACTGGAGGACACAGCACAACATTGTCAATCACGTTTACACAGATCAGTATAATCAGTGAATGAGTCGAAGAACATGGTCAGTAGTAAAGGAAGCTGGAGAGAAAAATCGTGCAGGTCAAGCGCATGCAAGCAGTGTCGGCCATCATGAACTGGTGGTACGTTCAGATACAGTAGTCAACTCTAGGCAGACAGACACGTGACTGGTGTTCTGTGACTAATGAGGATATAAGTGGTCTAGGGGCAAACTTGAGAGTCTAAATATACCGCTCAGAAATATTAAGGGGACACTTAAATGGCATAAAATATTTAAGATCAGACTCTTTACTGTACATTGTGTAATTAGTTGAGAACAAAAAGACATAGCAACGGTCAATGGAAACCAACTTCATAAACCGAATGAGGGCTGGATTCAAACTCAAACCAAAAATTCTAAGTAAATAATTAAAATCACAGGCTGTTTTAACTTGCAGCTCATAATGTGACTCAGTAGAGTGTATGGCCCCCAAGTGCCTGTATGCACATCTGACAACGTCTGGGCATGCTCCTGATGAGACAGCGGGTGGTGACCTGGGGGGGGTCTCCTCCCAGACCTGGATCAGGGAATCCGTGAAACTCGTAGACAGTCTGTGGTGCTGCTTGGCAGCGTTGGATGCACCAATGCATAACGTCCCAGAGGTTCTCAATTGGATTCAGGTCTGGGGAACCTGAGAGCCAGTCAATGGCATCAATGCCTTCGTCATCCAGGAACTGCCTACACACTCTGGCCACAAGAGGCCGAGCATTGTCCTGCACTAGGAGGAACCCAGGGCCCACTGCCCCAGCATAAGGTCTGACAACGGGTCTGAGTATTTCATCCCAGTACCGAATAGCAGTCAGGGTATCACGGGCTAGAATGTGGAGGTCTGTGCGACCCTCCCCAGACCATCACTGACCCGCCGCCAAACCAGTCATGTTGGATGATGTTGTAGGCAGCATGACTTTCACCCATCAATCTGCATGGCACGTATGAATGTGCCACCCGGGAGGAGTGTGTCCACTTGTGCAACCCGAACGGGCTGCCGATACCGCCTTATGCTTCCGGACAAGGACACTAGAAAAACGCAAACCTACAGAAGAATCAGTTAGGAAGGAAAAGCAACCATTCCCTTTTTGAGGGTTGTCTTGCTGCTGCGTCTTTAATGCACCTGTCGTCAATTTCATTTGCACCGAAACGGGTGACACTGATTGGCAATCACTTATGCTTCCTAACCGGACAGAGAGAAATTGAATTGACTTGGTGTTATACGGTTGATGATTACGTGTTCCCAAAATGTTTTGAGCAGTTTAAAAGAGCTCATTGTATTTACAGGATTTTGAGTAACAACTGATTGAACAGCCTATGAGAAACAGTGTACTCACATTAATGAGGGCTTTATGCAAGTTTGTAAAATATTAGACTGGGACGTTTAGCACAGACTAACTAAATGTTCCCAACTGTTAACATGCAATAACGATCTGACTGACTTCATTGCTTTCACATTCAGTTAAAAAAAAAAATGCCTGAAGCGAAACCCAATCTGAGTTATCTGTTTTAATGGTGCAACTAACCGGAACGCAACTACAAACATACAAACCAAATGATCACAATAAACACTCAGATATGTTCGTCAAATTTCGGTTTTCCCCTGGAGCCACAGGTGCAGACATTCTCCCTCCTTTGCTGATCAGTATTCCATCACGGTTGTGTGGACAGTGATGTTAATCATAAACTCAAGAAAACCTATGATGTAATTATTCCTAATCAGTAGGATGGTAAACTTAACAGCCTTATGGGTCAGGGATGTGGGACAAGAATTGCCTGTGGATCATTCAGAAGCCCATTAAAACCAATGGGGTGGAAAGTGTGAGTAATGCAAGCCAACTCCACAAATCAGTGAGTCAGAGTGTGGCACAATGCTTGTTAAATTTCCTATATCTTTCACTTAATAGGCTGTAATTTATTTAACGTTTTTCTCTGAACGCTTACTAAGCAACTGAGTTGGTGATGTGAAGATAGAGCAGACACAATAGAAGTCTAAATATTAACCCCAAATCCATCTTTCATGCCACCTAGTGGCTCCTAATCAAAAGAGCAGTATCACATTTGTTTACAAGGCAATAAACTGTCCATTCCCAAAGTATGAACTTTCCATATGGTATTAAGAGTATATTTCTGATAAATACTACAATAAAACATGGATATAATCCGGTCCTAATACTGATAAAACACAGTAAGAATCCTATGTTACAAAACTGCTTTAAAGATGTCAAAAAAGTGTCCAGTGACAAAGTGTTACATTCAGATGACTCTTCAGGCTTTTATTTGCATATCCCAGTCTTACCTGAGGAGTGTTAGGCTCTAAATCATACTTGGGCAAGTTTGATAGTAATTCTACTGTGTTTTTTAGAACCCTCATCTGCTTTTAGTGTAATGAGTGTGTAAAACTCTCTCCCTCCCGCCCTCCCTCCATTTGGGGTTATTGATGACTAGTCATCGACAGCTAAAGTAGCTGCCCCCCAGAAGCGCACAGGTTCCCATACGTTGATAGAACTCTGTCCACAATGGCACAATGTGACTCTGAATGGCTGGACACATGCTGAGAAAACCACATCTATGTGTTAGAACCGTGCTTTGTCTTCTCAACAAACAACTCCCCCACGTGCCCCGCAGTATCCCTCAGGGACACACACGTAAGTGTGTGCCCACACACACACACACACGCACACGCACACACACACACACGCACACACACAGCTCTTTTTTGCGAGCCTTAAGCAAGATCATCTGGAGCTATCATGTTAATAAACTGTAATCAGATGTCTGGTGTGTATAGTTAATGTGTGTAATTAAATAACGACACGTACATCTCAAAGTCAGTAATTTAACAAGACGTCCCAAGACCATCATCCTTCATTACCATTCATTAGACAGTCCTTGTAAAGTACAGTGCAGGAGGACGGGGCTAGTTTAGAGAACACCTGGCTTTTACAACCCCCGTAGCTATTACTTCCAAATTCAAAACCTGTTACTACATGGTAGCGACAAAAATCCTTGGAAACAGTTCCAAAATGGAACTGACAAAAGAACATTAAATAGCAATGTGTCGGTGAGTGGGAACACAAACTGTAGGTGTATGAATAGAGATAAATCTGGAGAGATGATCATGAGTCGCCTTCACTGTCCAGGCACACACAGGGCAGTCAGATGAGCAGGGGCATTTGCATGGCCTGTGTGATGATAAGCAAAGACAGTCACAATGATCTGCTCTGTTTTTCACAGACTCTCCGTCCTCCACCTTCAGAGGATCTCACCTCTGAAAGAGGAGATGAAGCTAAAATACACAGGCCATGGGAGGTACACAATCTCACGACTATCGAAGCATTTAAATGTAGCGTACTTGTAGCGACGAGTGCGGAAGCCAAGTGTAAACACCTGAAAACAGCTCCTATTCCAAACTCCATTTGCATATTTCTCTCATCGCTCTCTTTTCTCTCATCCTACTTTTCAAACTTTATTCGGTGTCTGAATGATCGTTTAATTGGACTGAAAAATTCAGTTTGGCACCATGTAAAAATAACTGTCTTCTTAATGGCTGTTCCCAGTGGTGGGTCCAGGAGTAATGAGCAGTATTGACACAGTGAGCAGCAGTCATATTGTTCTTAAGGCAGGGCAAACACATGGCCTGATCACCTGCTGTCTAGATGCTAGCACAGTGGTGTCAACTGCCCTGTCTTATCGGCTTCGACATACTCTGCAGTGTGGGATCGCCTTCATAATAAACACCGCTGTTTGGTCACAGCTAACTGTGAACAACTGGAGTAGCAGTGAGTATACAATGAGCTATGGAAAAGGGATTGTTGTTTTCGTGACTTGCGGCATCCCATCACTAAATGGTTCTGTGATGGTATAACAGCAAGACTTCATTCAAGACCTTACGAATACATTTCTGTCTTTCAACCTGCACATGTGTGAATCCTCAATGGTATAAATGCGTGCGCACACACACACACACACACACACGCACGCACGCACACATGCAAACACACACAAGCACGCACGCACGCACGCACACAAACACACACACACACACATCCAGTGGCTCTCGAAGTGTTCACTTCCCTTGGACTTGTCCACATTGTAATGCCTTGCAACATTATTTCAAATTGATTGATGCATTTGATCAACACAAAAAAAAGTTTCGAATGTAAAAGTGAAAGATTAAATCAGACTATATTTTCTGAATATCTCTGAGAGTACAGTCCATTATTAAGAAATGGAAAGACTATGGAACAATTATGAATCGGCCTGAAACAGGCCATCCTCAAAAACTCAGTATTCAGGAAAGAAAGCCACTAATCAGGAAGGCCATCAACTCTGAAGGAGTTACAGTGATTTACCGCTGGGCTGGGAGACCCTGCATACTTAACCAAAAACACCTGGGCATGTGGCCTTTATCAGAAAGAGGCAAAACACCTCAAATCTCAGAGTTTGCCAGAAGGCACTTCTTTGCCAGAAGAGACTGTGAGACCAAGTAGAAGATTCTATGGTCTGATGAGACCAACATACAGCGTTTCGGCCTCAATGATTAGCGTTTTGATTGCCAAGTGTTGTGAAGCACCCAAGGTTTCTAGACTAGTGCCTTTGTAATTTGAAAATACATTTATAAAAATGTTTTTTTGCTTTATTCAAATGAACCCTTGTTTTTGATGCAACCGATCACCCTCAAAATTGTCTGCACATAATAAATAAGAAAGACACGTGTTGTTTAGGTACAATGTGTGTGCATGTGTAGAGATAATTAGTTCAACTCGAATACTGTAGTTACTGTAAAAAACGTGCCGCCTCAATAAACTGTCCGTCAATACATAACCTTGACTAGTGTACAAAACAACAGGTTCTGCCATGGTGAATGAGAAAACCGGAATTAAACTGTGATGCGTTTTTTAGGATACTCCTTCAAGAGGTCCGATATTTTGGGAAGATGGTTCTACCATTGTGGACCCAGAACAGAAAGGAGTTTTGTCTGAGTTGAGCAAGAGTGTCAAGAAACCAGAGGTGGTCGGAAGGAGTGTTTGGGTTTGGTGTAAAGTTGTGTTTGGTGTAAGAGTCTGGAAGTAGGGAGGAGCAGTTCTCCTTGCCCTCCCTCAGTCATGCACGGTGGCCTATTAGTATGCTGTTGATTTGACAACCATGATGGAGAGATCTCGGAGCAGGCAGGTCTTTCCCGAGGAGAACAGCAGCTCTGGGTATTTTTTATAGTCGTTTGCAAGCAATACCAAAAAAGGCAAACTACACAACCAAATTCTTACTGGCAGGTTCCTACTCGACAACGCTATAGAATTGTCCATAATTTTTTTTTTTTAAAGTGTTATTAATAAAAAAAAATACAATTATATGCATAATAACAGCATCATACAGTATAAGCACTAGCAATCATTGTATATACAGTATATATCAATATTTTAGTGTGCACATGTGTCAGCTCGTACAGTGTACAGTCTTGGTCAAAAGCATTTGTGCCCTTGTACTCCTTCAGATAAATAATTTTCTCTAAAAGTACATTGAAATTGTATTTGGTTTCCACAATTCTTTATTTCACTGTTAATATTACCAAACATTTGTCTTCTCCCATTTGCTGTATCTCCACAGGTTTTTAATTGGATTTAGGTCTTAACTCACTGCAGAGTCATTGTCCTGCTGGAAGACCCTTGACAGAGACCCAGCTTTCAGACACATGGGTTTGGCATTATGATCCAAAATACAGCGGTTTGGCTGATTTCAAGATCACATGTTCAAGGCATGGCAGAAGAGTTGCCCTTAAACATTAGTAAATCATCGATATGTATGACTGTCGAAAAGGCATTATTTTGTTTTCTGTAAACATAGAGATGGTTCTTCACCAAAACAATATAATTTGGTCTCGTCTGTCCACAAAAGATAGATGAGACCAAAAGTCAGGTGTGTGTTGGCAAAGAGCAGTCAGACTTTCTTATTCCTTTCTCTTAGCAGTTGGCCTTGTACCAGACAAACTCCTTTCACTGAGTTGGCTACAGATACCATTCACCCCCCTTGGACTTCTTGAACTTGATATCAAAATGGATATAATCAGGAATTTAGCCACTGAGAAAGACAAGAGAGAATAATGTCAAAGCAAAAATAAACTCTACAACATTTTCACCCACTTAAGTCAATATTTGGAAGAGGTGCCTTTGGCAGCAATTAAAGCCCTGGATATATTTGGAAACGTCTCTGGGCACATCTGGACACAGCCATTTCTACTGTGTAGGGATGGTTCTTTCAGGCGGATTTGTGGTGTTAAGCTTGTTCCCTTCTTATTTCATCGACCAAAGAATATTGTTCCACATGGTCCCACATGACTTCTGGCAAACTGTAGCCATGATTTGATGTGAGTTTCTTTCTGTTTGCCCCTTTCCCATGAAGGTCAACTACACGAAGCACCCGGGCAGGTTTTGCAGTATGCACAGTATCTCCCAGCTCTCTAGGAGACTGTAACTCCTGTAAAGTTGCCATAGGCATCTTGGTGGACTCCCCACCTAATGCCCTTTTCATCTGGATACTCAGTTTTAGATGATAGCTTGTCCTAGACAGATTAACAGTTTTGCCATATTTTCTTAGTTATCAATACCTTGGAAATTGTATTATATCCACTAATTGGTGCTTTTTAAGAACATAATTCTGGATTTGCTTTGAATGTTCCTTTGTCTTCATGATATAGTGTTTGTTTGTTATGTGATTGTATTAACCAACTGTGGGATCATAAACTGACAAATGTATTCAACACAATAAAATGTGTAAAAGTCTAAGGGGGTGAATACTTTTGAGAGTCAATGTATGATTTATTTTCCAAAGTAAAGGAGAATTACCTGCTTTAAATCGTATTATTTCTAATTACTAGAAAGTTGAAAAGGCTAGAGAATTGGCTTAGTTTGGTGCCAACCTCGTAGAATAATCCAAAGAAAAATAGTAACACAAAAAACGAGTAAGGTAGCACATCGCAGTAAATACACAGACAGAGTATTAACATTTAATACTCCATTGCTCTAAAGAAGGCTCCTTATAACTGAAACGTGTCAGCCTTTGTGTCCTCAGATGAGAACAATAAAACAAATGAGTTAAATGTTAATATCCATCTGTGTATTTACTGGGATGTGCTACCGTACCCTTTTTTGAGTTACTATACTCCTAGAAAGTGCCACTGAAACTCAGGCCCAATGGATGGGATTTCAGTACTAGGCAAAGGTTTCATTAATTATTCATGTATTTTGTTTTGGTCCAACAGCAAAACAAAGAGATACATATGTGGATGACAAAAGATGTTTGAATTTCTCCTAGAATAGTTTCCTTGAAAATATTGTACACTCTGAATGAAGTGCAAGTGTGTCAATACTTATGGCAATGACTGTATGTGTGTCCAGTTGTGCAGACTTCAGATGAACGTCCTGGCTGGGTGGAAGCATAACCCGTGACCCCAGGCATCACCATAGAGGACCCTCAAATTGTGTGCAGAACATTTCATAATAAAAGGCTGTGATGTACGGTCATGGGAAAAAGTAAGTACATCCCTGGAAAGGGATATTTTTTAAACATACTGTACTTAAACACATGGAAATCTGAATATGGAAAGCTAAATTCCAACAACATTCATTAATAAAGATAACTTTCAACAAATCACAGAAAAATATAATGAAATAAACCTTAAACCATTTATGCAATTAAAACAAACAGAAAAACAAACAGCAATTTCCAAATGTTCCTTTTTCTACCAAAACAGGCGCAAATGATTAGAAAATGATTAGAAAGTAACTTAGGAGAGCCTTACAGAAATCTTTGAAATGTGTTCTGGTTTTGTTATATCCATATGGCTGTGTGGTAAGACATCATACCAAGATCAAAATACCTAAAAACCCTAAGTAGATAGATTATTTAAGCCTATGAGTCTGGGATGGGTTACACATTTGCAATTTGAAGTAAATCCATTTCTAGTGCATCATCTCCATATGGAGAAAATTCCAGACAGGCAAAACTCACCAAATTCAGGTGGACAAAAGCTGGCCAAAATATAAAGAAGTCTCTAATGACTCCCTTGCCATAATCAATGTCAAAGGGCATCAGTCAATTGTCAGAGACTGCAAAAACATGGCCAACATGGGAGGTCAGACAGAAAGAAGCCTCTGCTCTTCATTTGAACTGCAGAACCTCATATAAACCATAAAGTATGGAAACAGTGAATGTATGGTTTGGGGCTGCTTTACTACCTCAGGGCCTGGTCAACTTGCCATAACTGACAACATTTTGAATTCCATATTGTACCAGAGAATTCTTGAGAAGGTGAGGCCATCTGTCAAAAAGCTGAACAAAAACATGGATCCTGCAACAGGACAATGATCTGAAGCAGACAAAAAATATGAAATATAGAATGGCTCAAAAAGAAGAAATTGAGGCATATGGAATGGCAGAGTCAAAGCCCAAATCTCAATCCTATCAAAATCCTGTGTGGAAGACTTGAAGTGGGCCGAGCATGCAAGAGAGTCCTCCAAAATGACGGAGATGAAGCAGTAATGTAAAGAAGAATGGGCAAACATTCCGCCATGTTATCGTAAGAGACTGACAGACCATTACAAGAAAGAGCTACATAAAGTCATTTCAGCCAAAAGGGGCAAAAGCAGCTATTGAAGCTTGCTGTATACTTCCTTTTTAGCACTATGAAATTGATTCCCTGTTAATTTTTTTGGGAATAAATCATTGCAAATCATTACATATCCATACATTCATATATGTACAAACAATGGTTTCCAGGGGGCATACTTACTTTTCACATGAATGTAGCCTATCAGGATGCTGCAACAATTTTACTTTGAGAAGACCCCGAAGGTGGCCAGTCTATTTCTTTTGGGTGTGTTCTTGAGTAGGGGAGCAATTTTAGCCATCTTGAAACCAGAATGAATGCATCCAGTGGTCATGGATGAGTTGCACAGGGAAATGAGGACTGGGAGATGGTCTCTAGAGATAATCTGGAGAAGAGTAACTGGACTAAACTAGTTGCAGTAATTTATCTGGAGAGAAAGTGGAGAGAATTGACCATAGAGAGGGAGGAGGGGGGGTCAAGTATGCTGAGATAAAAATGGACAGTGACATTTGAGGATGGAAAGGGAGGTGAGTACGGTCAAAGGGCTGCAGTTAAGGTTTAGTATTAGTCAATTTGCTAGGGAAAATCAAATTTTCACTCACAAGACCACTGTAACCATCCAAGTATTGCTCACAGTTCAAATCAAGTCCCCAACATTTTTTCATTCATATAGTTTTAATATAAGCTTAAATTAAACTCAGTAGACTGGTTGGTGGAATATTATGCCTATGATGATTTTTCAGTCAGAAAGTTACATTCCGGGTTCTCTGTGTGGTGTAGTGATCTAAGTCACTGTGCCCTTGCACACGGTGTTCAAACCCTGGTCACGCCAACCATGACGCTGGTCTACGCAAGGTGCTTCGCCAACTGTCTCCAATTATCTTGGACGTTACAAAATTGGGAGGGAAAGACCAATGATGCAATTGTACTGTGAGAAAGTGACTTAGGCTACTGCGCTAATGGAGTGCAGAGTATGTGAGTGGAGTTGTGCTGTCAGAGATCCAGCTCATTAACCACCTCTCCAAAGCTTATCCAACCGCTCCACAAAAAACCCTCCTTGCTCACAGGCATAAAACCTGCTGCTGTAAATTTGCTCTGCTCCACAAGTCATAATTTAAGCATGTTGACAGTTGTTTCTTAAATATTGTTTCTTAAATATTTGTTCCTTAATATAATACATTATGCCATATTATTATCTTATTATTCATACATTGCCTATATGGAAAATGTATTTTGCTGAAAACTTCTGTTTGCATGCTCACAAACGAGTAGCCTAACTCAGTGAATGTTGCTCAGTTGGATTTGACAATCAGTGGCAAAAACCTCCTAGTTGCAATGATTCACTTACTGCTTTTGATCATGAAAAACGACATTGGATTTTATGAAAAATGCCACGAAATTATGAAAAAAGTATTAAAATGTAATTATGAAATAAGCCTTGAAATTATGAAAAAGCCCATGATATTATGAAATACATCATGTGATGAAAAAAGCTATTGGGAAATTTATTATTATGAAATTTCATAAAATTTTGCAAAGTGGCATTATGAAAAGAGATTTCATAATAACGTGCTCTTTAAATAATATATTTATTGAATAAATTATTTAACTATTTGTTTACTTTGACTCCTCTAGTCTTCCAAAAAAAAGCCATTTTGTTTTTATGGTACTGTCTATAAGGAGTAGACATGTCCTGTTTGTCAGTTCTCCTTGTGCTGAGTGGAGATGTTTTGATTGAGTCCATCCACTGAGACACAGTGAATATGTTCTTTACTGTTGACACAGCAGGAGAATCGTCCCTATGGATGACTATTGCTACATACAGTGTATGGGATTACTAGTACTGTGTTGATATTTAGGTTTATGTACATCTAATAATTATGACAATTTGCATTCATGGACCTTTCTATGAAGGTGCTCAAAAAATGTTTAATAGTAATTGGGAAACTTACATAATTGGAAAGTATTTATACCTGAATACACAGACCTGTGATTTTATTTAAATTCCACCCTGGCCGAAACCCCAATCCTCCTGAAGAGTCCTCAGAATTGACCAATTCCTTTTTTTACAAAAATACTATCCCTGGGGGGAGTTAAGTTAACCTTCAAAACATCCTGAAAATATCATATCTGACTTATGATCATCCCAGGAGAACTATGAATGTTTCGCATGAAAAACCCACCAGTAAGCATGCCCTTGGACCTCTCTTATTTTCAGTAAATCTTTTGTTACAAGTACATCCCATTTGTATATTGTTTGCTAAATTCAACCATTTGTTTGTCATTTAGTTATGTTTGAGGATAAACATTTTTTGCAGTGAAGTACAAACGACACATCTCTATAGCTGGCTGCATGAGTCTTACCTGAGTGCGTATCTGACGGCTGGTGGTCGGGGTTAGGTAATGATGCTCCAAATACCAGGCCCGCTCCTGGTACACAAGACTAGTGCCATGGAGCAGACAAAACTAAAAAGAAAAAAAGGCACAAAAAAAGCTATGATAAATACATTTCATAGTTGACTTGGTCAATCATTAACACGCACCATATACAAAAAAATATATTTTGTAAATTTTTGGATTGTTGTTTTAATAGGAAATTGCCAGAGCAACTTCCATGGGTGCCCAGCTTTACAGTATGCACCAAACATACATGGTTGTTTCTGAGCAGCATCCCTTTAGTGTATTACAATAACATGTTTGTTCCTGGAAAGTCAGAGCTGGTACTATGTTTGCAGATGACCATGAAGGGAATGGAAAAACAAGTGTGTGGACTAATATCTCGTACTTTTAAAGATGATGGTGCTGACAGCAAACCGACAAAGATCAAAAGAGAGGAATGGAAAAAAGAAAGAGCGCAGCCCCTCAGCTCTACGCTGTCGACATACCTCTGCACTAAGCGAAAAACAAGACCTTTCAGGTCTAAATTAAGGATTCCACTGTCTAGAGTGCTGGTAGATTATCTTGGTGCAGGTTTGTTTAGTTATTTGGTTTGGCTGGAGAAGGGATACCCACTGCGTTTGAGTAGTCAAACCAAAAATAATAGCTACACCAAATGCTCAATAAAGTTAGACTGAGACCTCGAGAGGCCTACAAGCAACAATGTCTCGCACCCACCGTGAAATTTGGTGGAGGATCTATGATGATCTGGGGATGCTTCAGTTGGGCTGGAATCGGCATGAAAAGAGCTGGTCAAAATATATGAGGTTCTGCAGTTCAAAGGAAGAGCAGGCTTCTTCCTTCCTGACCTCCCATGTAAGCCATATTTTTGCAGTCTCTGACAATTGTCTGATGCCCTTTCACATTGATTATGGCAAGAGAGTCATTACAGAGTTCTTTATATTTTAGCCAGCCCTTGGCCACCTGAATTTGGTGAGTTTTGCCAGTCAGTAATTTATACAATAAAACAAAAATGGTATTTTACTAATCAGATTCCTATGAGAAACTGATAATTTTGCAGTGGTCTCTTAATTTTTTCTAGTGCTGTATACACCACTGTACAAATTGTTGGGGTCACTAAGAAATGTCCTTGTCCATTAACATAACATCAAATTGATCAGAAACACAGTGTAGACATTGTAATTGTTGTAAAAGACTAATGTACCTGGAAATTGCTTATTAGTCATGGAATATCTACATGAGCATATAGAGGCACATTATCAGCAACCATCAGGCCTTTGTTCCAATGGCACATAGTGTTTGCTAATCCAAGTTAATCATATTAAATTGTTAATTAATCATTAGAAAACCCTGAAAACTGTTGCGATGATTGTGGAAGCAAGGCAACTGGCCTTGTTTAGACTAGTATCAGGAGCATCAGCAATTGTTCGATTACAGGCAAAATATTTCCAGAAACAATGTACTTTCTTCTGAAACTCATCAGTCTATTCCAGTTCTGAGAAACCAAGGCTATTCCATACAAGATATTTACCAGAAACTGATGGTCTCATACAACGCTGAGTACTTCTCCCTTCACAGAACAGCCCAAACTGGCCCTGACCCGAATAGAAAGAGGAGTGGGAGGCCCCGATGCACAACTGAGCAAAAGGACAAATGCATTAGAGTGTCTAGTTAGAGAAAAAGACGTCTCAAAGGTCCTCAACTGGCAGCTTCATTAAATAATACCAGCCTCAACGTCAACAGTGAAGAGGCGACTCCGAGATAATGGACTTCTTAGCAGAGTTGCAAAGAAAAAGCCATATCTCAAACTAGACAATAAAAATAAAAGATTAAGATGGGCAAAAGAATACAGACACTGGACAGAGGAAGATTGAACGAAAGTGTTATGGACAGGCAAATCTAAGTTTGAGGTGTTCGGATCACTAAGAACATGAGATGCAGACCAAATAAAAAGATGCTGGGGAAGTGCCTGACGCCATCTGGCAAGCATGGTGGAGGCACTGTGATGGTCATGGGGTGCCTTGGTGGTGGTGAAGTCAGAGATATGTATTGGGTAAAAGAGATCTTGAAGGAAGGCTATCATTCCATTTTGCAATGACATGCTATACCCTTAGGATGGTGCTTGATTAGAGCCAATTTCCTCCTACAACAGTACAACAATTCTTCAGATTACCTCAACAAATTGATAACTAGAATGTTGAAGGTCTGAAAGGCTTTAATTGCTGCAAATGGAGGATTATTTGACAAAAGCAAAGTTTGAAGGACACAATTATTATTTCAATTGAAAATGCTTATTTCTTACCTTGTCAGTTAATATAGTTCCTATTAATTTAGCTATTTTCCTATTCAAAATCATTTCAAGTATGTTTTCATGGAAAACAAGGACATTACTAAGTGACCCCAAACTTTTGAACAGTAGGGTATATGTATGTAATCATTCCTTGAAGAACATGTGGTGCCAATCCTTTTAACACATGAGCAGTAAGTATTGACCATCACCTAAAACCTAAACCCTCTGTCTTTACTGTCCACTGTTTAGTGATATTAATTCAACTTCTGGAGAAGGGAAAACATCTTTGTTATGAACTTGTGTTATGACAATGTTGAAATGAGTTATAATTAACAGTTAGGTCAAAACACACTCCCTAAAAAGGCTGTCTATTCGTCAGACAACCCAAATATTATTGAAGAAAATATAGCTAAATAAGTGTTTCATTGAGGCACAACAAGTCACATGCAGAAAACCTTTAGGGAGACTTCAGGCTCTCTGTGCTTTAAAGGGAACGTTTCCAATTTTTTAATGTAGACATTTCACTCCTGTTGTGACTAGTTGATGCCGACATTTATTTAATTGTAGTATCGCAGAAGACATATTTATCTCATCAAAAACTGAATACAGACTATTTTGCACTCAAAGGGCCACCCAAAAAAAGTATTTATAAAAGGTTTTCTGTGACACACGAAACAGCACAGAAACATGCTGCCATCATTTCGTAATTTACTGTTATTGAGGTGAATAATCTGTGACCTAACTTAAACTTCTGCAATGTATTATAATGTACTCAACGAGCAATCCACAAAAAAATATTCAGAAAATGTTTTCTGTGACCCAGAAAACAACACAGCAAAATGCTGACATAATTGTATTTATTGTGTATTGTTACTGAAATGAACAATTAAAAATATATAAAAGTTATGAATCAGACATTAAATATTAGAAGGCAAAGTAGTGATCTTGAACTTGCAGTATTAAAAATGCTAAATAATAAAAGGAAAATATCTCATGTCAATAGGTATTCAAATCCTTTTCCATGACACACCAAATTGAGCTCAGATGCATCATGTGTACTTTGAATATGCTTGATATGTATCTAAAACTTGGCAAATTCATGATTTAGGAAAGAAAAACACCTGTGTAGGGTCCCAGACTTCACTCTGCA
This sequence comes from Esox niger, assembly GCA_016801105.1. Taxonomy (NCBI): domain Eukaryota; kingdom Metazoa; phylum Chordata; class Actinopteri; order Esociformes; family Esocidae; genus Esox; species Esox niger. The sequence goes on from JACXGJ010004415.1 coordinate 28,567, forward strand.
TGTCAAAACAAAAAAAATACTTTCCTCAGATTCATGCTTTGACAGAATTGTGTCAAGGCATGGATTTGAGGAAAGTTATAAGAAATTGCCATACCATTGAGATTTCCCATGGAGCACATGAGTGTGAAATAATATTTAGAATCACCAAGACTTCCTAAAGCTGGCTTCCTGGCAGAACTACTTTACTGGGAAAGAAGGGCCTTGGTCAGAGAGGTGACCAATAACCTAATTGCCAATCTAACAGTAATTCAGAGATTGTCAGCGATGGAAGAACCTGCCAAAAGGACAATGATTTCTGAAGCACTCCATCAATCAGGCCATTACAGTAGAGTGGCTAGATGGACGCTACTCCTGAGTAAAAGGTATATGACCTGCCATCTGAAGGACTCTGTAAAGATGAGGAAAAGATGATCTGGTCTGATGAGACCAAAATCTGAACATTAAGTCTGTCTAAAAAACAAGGAAAAAACAAGTCTCACCTAGCTAATAGGATCATCCTTATGGGGAAACATGGTGGTGGCAGCACCATGTTATGGGGGACTTCTCAGAGGTATGGACAGGGAAACCTGTCAGGATTGACGAAAGGATGAACGGAGAGAAATACAGACAGGTCTTTCAAGAAAATGTGGTCCAGAGCACACAGTGAAACATGGAAATGTTGGAATGCTGCAATTACCCAAGTTGTGATGTGATTTTAGTGCTACATACTGTAAAGATGAAAACATAAATACACTAAATGTGCATGTTTTGAATGTTGTTCTCATGTTTATAACTTTATCTTTAACTGGGGGTATTTAAAATCAAAATGATTCGGAGCAGTTTTGGAACCCTGTTCACAGTTGTACACAAATTTTATTGATAATCATGTATATTTTATATGTGAGGACCTTTCTCAAATTAGCAAATGACTGGCGTAAACACAAGGTTTTGTTTAGGCACATCGTTTGTATCATTTGCAATTTTGGCAATGTAATTCCCTTCAAAAAAGAAAGTATAAATAAACAATGTATCAAATTCTCTAACTCAACGCTCAACTGTTTCTCCTTTGGGAAACAAACTGCCTGTAGTTTATTTTGTAAAAATGCTTTACATATGACCCCAACATCTGGCAACCCAAATTTGAGTTTTGACCCACCAAAGCACCTCAAACTAACTCATATATAAAAGTTCACTTCTGAATGATGTGGCATTTTGTTATTAAATCTTACATCATACATCAATTAAAGCATTATTCACAGCATTCACAGCATAGAGGACTATTTTAACAATGATTTCTCATATACTTTTCACATATTTGATAATTACAGTCTAGTGATTACTTAGCAAAATGTTTTCTCTATAATCAAGCAATGTATAAAAAATTGTGTTCCAAGGGATCAACAACAAATGCTGTAATACTCAAAATAAGGCTACATATACAAATAGGTGAACTTCCCCTTTAAAGATGCAACAACAGACAAAGGCTGTACCAAGGAGTTATGGAGAATGTTCTCAACATCAGAGAACTGCCCTGACCACAGCCTTGAGTAATTACTTTGAAAATAAATATTGATGAGTTAAATTGAGTATAACATTGTGCCAGTTGCGTAATAACGAGGACAACATCCTATCAACAAAATGTTGGGGTAGCATAAACAAAATGTAAGAATCACCCAAGGGTTGGCTGGATGTTCATCAGTTAGCTGTCCAGTAAAAAAAAATATCTGATTAACACTTGATGTGTTGTTCGTTTATGGTTGCTATTTAACAAAGCCTTCATTATGAATTACTGTTATAATTACTCCTTATTCCAGTTATAACCTGCATACTGACACCTGAAAAAGGAGATTTAAAAAAAGAACAGCTTTGTCAATATAAACAAAACTTAAATCAAATAGTAAACAGCCTTGTCACATGGAGCAACTGCATATGACAGACCAATGACTTTGCATAGCTAGCCACTTAAGGGAAATCCCTCTTTAAAACATCACAAGGCATGTCCTTGTATTCAGTTATTAGTCTCAAATCGCTAGCAATTCTTTACAATAAATGTTATTCATAAGCTATTAATAGCTATAGTTTACATTCCAAATTAGTTTTAGTATTGGTAAATAAAAAAATACAGTTATTTAAATGCATAGGCACTGAAACATATTTATAATAATTTGTCACCCACAAATGCACCTAACATAGCTGTAACCTTACATAAACTGCAGTGTATTGATTTGATATCAGTTTAGGAAAATAATCTTGAGGAGAAGCATGTACTGAACTGTATGCGGCTGTATGGAGCACCAATGCATTGACTTTCTGACCTTGCACATAGAGATAAATGTCACAAACTCACTTAAAATGATATTACATCACAATTCCATTAGGTTACGAATATTAAGTAGTGGTTTCAATGTAGGTGCCTGCCATCTCTACAATGAATAAGCAGATCAAAATATAGCACGACTCTGAAAACAGAAATCGGTTATTGATTGCTTTTTTCATGTGGTAAATGTGGTAGTAAAAAAGTTAGCCCACATCTTTACATTGCGCAGCCCCAGCCCTTATTTGGGAAATAAAGTTAAAAGACTTTTGACAGACGCTTCTACCATTAATTAAAAGGTAAATGGTCCATAATTGTGGTTAGAATGAGGTTCATGGTTTTAGTTTTAGGAGCTAGCTCCATGGTTAAAATTAGGGGTTCAAGTTGACAAACATTGTCCCTACAAACTTAGTAAAACAAATGTATTTGTGTGTGCATGATTCCCTAGGATTAATCAGTAAGAGGAGTGTTATATTTGATGTTGGTGTTAACTCAAATCAAACATATTGTCTGCTGAGAATGGTAGAGCCATCTTGTTGTATTTGGTGTAATGTTTCTAAATGTTCAGAAGAAACATTTTAAGTGACATCAATCTAATTTGGTCATGACATCAAAAAACAGGATAACAAAATCCAGATTATTCTGATCATTCTGATTTTAGCGAAAGGTTTTCAAAAACTGTCCCTGATGATTAGTTTAGCTAGAAGGTCCTGCAACAAGTCAAGGTCATAATGACAAATTTAACTCAACAAAATTGATGGGGATAAAAAAGGGGTTCAAACTGGTGGAGAATAAGAATAGACAATAGTAAGATTTGGCTTTTTTCTTTTTTTGGTTTGTATGGCGGATTAACATAACAGATGACGGGATGAGAAAATTGGCATCAGAGAACCAGAATTACAGTAACAAACAAAACATATCAGCCGAAAGACAGTTAATCAGAAAGAATGAAAGGAAACTGAATTTACCTACATACATTGTATTCCTTATGAACACAAACTGTGGATAGGACAAGAGTTTACTCATCACATTATTACCTTGTGAGGAACTATGTTTACATGTGTTCAAAGCATTGTTTCTGAGAACTTTCCATAGGACCTAAGTGATGACTCAAAAGCAGATTTTTTGGTTTCCTATTGAGTGGTAAGAGACAGAAGAGTGGAAAACTGGTTTCACACATACCTTTGTTAGTAAGGTGTGGTCTTCTTCGGCTGGGCAATTTTTTACGGCCAGCGTAAACTGCTCTAGCGTTACTATGGAAAAAAAAATATTGAGGTTAAATAAAAAGTGCCTTTACCCAGCTAGGCAGTGGGTCAGTTCTCATATCAGCCTCATTTCAGTGATAACCTTGCTAAACCACATATAAATGGAAACTTGAAACATGAAATATTGGGTTTTCTTTTGAAGTTCTTAGCTTAGCTTTATCATCATGCAAAACAGGATACCACATGCATATATAGATTCATTCATGACTGTTAATAGATAATGTACATAATAAATTATTATTTAATCCTATGAATTTCCTAACAACAGACAAAATTTAAAGAAAGGATGAGAAATTTATGCGACAAAATATTTCACAAGGACTCCTGAGCAAGTAAAATTACAATGTTACTCAAAAGAAACATACATGTTGCACAATGCATGAATAAGGCACATTTGAAAAAAATTAATAATCATTAAATGACACAGAAATGTATTCGTTATTGTGCTCAATAATTGCTGCCCTCTATTGCAGTTCAGAGTCAATATTTGGCCATCGACTAGTTGTCGTGGGGACACAAACAACAACACTCATAATATTAGAGAATCTCATCACATGCTGTCATAGGGATACTAGGTACAACCATCAACCCATGTCAGACCCATCGCATTGGGTTCTGTGCAGAAGAGAGGAGCACTACGCAACTACAGCGCAACTGAGGAAACTGTTTTTCAACTGTTGTCAAACTTCTGCAGGGAGAAGGCTTTATGTTACAGCATCAACATTGAATATTTCAACAAACCCATCATACTGAGGGTGCCTCAAGAATCAGTCTGCCCCCAGACTCTCTTATCTTTCAGACTCTCTTATCTTTCAAACATCAGAGACCTTTGTGTTCTTCAGCCCCTTCAGGCTAGTTAAGGTTGGAAGAGTGCATGTGTATGCATGTGCGTGTCTGTGCGTGTGCATTTGTTTGCGTGCATGTGTCTGCCCGTCAGGCTATTTGTCTTTATTTGTCTATTAGGTTGTCAGTCTGCCTGTCTGTCTGTCTATGTGTGTGTGTGTGTGTGTGTGTTTGTGTGTTTGTGTGTTTGTGTATTTGTGTGGGATGAAAGTGAGAGAATGGAAAGGTTATGGTATTGTAAGAGACAGGGGTGGTGTTAAATAGTCACACTGGTAAAACTCACACAGACATGCAAAAACCTCTGCACCCATTTAAACACAGTCTCAGTAAAAAAAAGTGCAGATTCTATCTTAGTGTTGCCTTTACAGTTCTCTATGTGGGGAGGGTTATAATTCACACGATTTAACTGTTCTAGCCCTCATTAATGCAGTTTCATCGTAGATTGAAGGTGGTGAACGCCGGCAGATGTGGATGACCGTGTGTCAAGGCTTCTACCCACCTCTATGTATGTGTGCCAAGGCCAGGCCAGTCACGTGATGGAGACAGGAGTTCCAGGCATGAAAGAACTCCTCTTTATTCTTCTGCACCTGAAATAAACAACGGACAAGGAAACAGAAAGCTTCGTTATGCGTTTATCAATTACGGATTATATTTCTTCAATTCTCCTGTCGTAACTTATGCCAATTTACACCTGGCTGCATCAACATCAAATGTGTATTTGGAAAAACTAGCTAAGTAACATGATGGCTTTTAAATGTTTGCTGTTGAAGTTATTATTACGGTATGCAATGTTTTTAAATGAGCTAGACTGGCTGATACATCAACCTTTGTGTAGAGTCTGGCCGCCAGCGTGCGTTGTAGAACCCGCTCCCTATACGATAGCGCTTTCAGAAGGAAACTCAGATCCCCCACTGTATCTACATTGAAGCCCAGGAAGCTAGCAGAGTAAGACAAGCACACATTATAGTGAACAGACATGAGGACAGGCTCAGATGGTGTACTATTTCAGTGTATTAACACATGCACAAGCGCATACCCTTCAACAGCCATATCTGCCATTAAGGATTCTGTGTGTGTGTGGTTTGGTGTTATGCTCAAGCAAACAATTACACTGAATAGACAGCACTGAACAGACAATTACACAGTTTCACATAATATTTAATTAAACAAAGTCAATGTTTAGTGTGTGTACGCCCTGCTAATCGACAATGGACGATATGGCAGTCTATTTCACCAACAGAAACATACAAAAAACGAAAATCCAATGTAAATGAAACCCACCCCATCTTACTCTGTTGACATATAGCAAGATCCCTTCCATTTTCAGATGGCTGTTAATACACTTACAACACTGACTTGTTGTCTTATGACCAACCACACACAGGGATCGTGTCAAACTTCTACACTGCGAACGGAAAACAGACTTGACACCTAGTGGGAGACGACATGTCAGCAGACAGTGGAAAACCACGCAATTGTAGTAGCATTGTGCATAGTGAAGGGGGTGGGCTTTATTCTGGGAAACCTTAACACTGTATTTACATGTTCCACTTTAAGCAACGAAAAATGAAAACATATTCACACACCAGCATGTGATTCACCCGGAATATGAGAATGCATGTGAATGAAGACTTTAAGAGGAGCTGAGTGTACAGTGTAGACTTATAGGTATTTGTGTTGCAAAGAAAATGTAGCATCATAATCAGATTTAAAAGCGGGTTAAATACAGCTAAACTTAACTTGATAAAGAGCTGACGTAAAATCATCCACACTAGCAAGAAAAAAAAGAAAATGAGTAACTAATGTGAATTGTCTAATCAGACCAATAAAGAATTAGACTGTAACCCCATTTTTAGCTACTATTTTTATACAGAAAAAGTACTGCGGTACAAAAGAAAATGCAGACAGGTGTGATGGAAACAGGAAGTGTCTATAAAAGTGTATTGTCAACCATAGATCTGTATTTCAGATTGGACATTAAACAAGTGTACTGACTCTCTATAGTTCTGTGGCCCTCATAATAGTAAAGGTGTCAACCCCAGTGTCCTGTCTAAATGTCCAATCTGCCACTCATATCACCATGGTGATTTCGTCATCCAGAGAGTTGGCTTTGATATGCTTCTCCTTTTCAGCTGTTAGCTAAAGTACAGACACCAAGACCAGCAGAGTAGAGTAAAAAATATTATAAAAGTTAAAATAAAAAGGTTGGCATTTCATGGGCACTATGTCATTCCAAATGTTAATTTTTTTAATGCATTTTTTGATATACTTAAAATAATTGTCACTTGACACTCACTAGTATGTACAAACCTGGTTCTGAAGCTGTCAGACACTGAGCTGGCCCAAGTTTTGATGAGTCCACCCCCCGCACTTTTTCCCAGCTGCCTGGTGTACTGGGTCATGAGCTCTTTCACTACCACCTGTGACAGGTCAGAGGTCAAAGGTTGAGTTCCTGAAAGCTGAGCTGTCCCGCCAGCAAACCTCTGCTGCAGTAGTCCAGTTACACATATTGGTCATTGCGGACAGGGATGGACAATCAGCCTTCATCTTGATTTCCCGCTTAAGCCACATTCTTATAAACAAGTCTAGGAAAAGCTAAACAAAAATAAAACACTCTATATTAAACACCAAGTCAAGCCTTTAAATGTAGAGATGGATGTTAATGGCCATCTAAGCACCAGTGACACACAAGCCATGTAAAATATGGGAAATGGGGAAATCCAATCCTTCACTACCAATGTGGGTAAGTAACTATGAACTATGTCCAAATTCTTGTTCTTATGTTTTAAGGTCAGTAGTTAAATGATTACGAGTGGTTTGGGATTGTCATTATTATTAGGAAGAGACACAGAGGGGGGCAGTTTTGGGACAATCGTTAAGGGTTGAGCTGAGTTCAGCTCAGCTGGCAGAGGCCCCTCTTCTTCTTGTGACTGCAGCCCAGACAAAGACACTTTAGTTGACTATACGCAGGCAGATAGAAAATGCATTACATCTTACTTGGCACTAAGCTTGACATCAAGTTCACACTGATCCTTCATACAACAATCGTGTACTTAATTTTGAAATACATATCATACCTATCCATCGTACCTTACACAAAACATAGGAAGCAAACTGTTACATGTGTCAATCACACCGTTTGTACAAAGGTTGATTTAACAAAGACACCTTCATTCACAGTCACAGTCACACCGTTGCTAACACAATCCATCAGATAAACAACCCACCATTGCAAATTCAAACTGGCCCAATTACTTCACCATTTATTCTAAACACAATCCATCAGATCAACAACCCACCATTGCAAATTCAAACTGGCCGAATTATTTCACCATTTATTCTAAACACAATCCATCAGATCAACAACCCACCATTGCAAATTCAAACTGGCCCAATGACTTCACCATTTATTCTAAACACAATCCATCAGATAAACAACCCACCATTGCAAATTCAAACTGGCCCAATTACTTCACCATTTATTCTAAACACAATCCATCAGATCAACAACCCACCATTGCAAATTCAAACTGGCCGAATTATTTCACCATTTATTCTAAACATAATCTATCAGATCAACAACCCACCATTGCAAATTCAAACTGGCCCAATGACTTCACCATTTATTCTAAACACAATCCATCAGATCAACAACCCACCATTGCAAATTCAAACTGGCCCAATGACTTCACCATTTATTCTAAACACAATCCATCAGATCAACAACCCACCATTGCAAATTCAAACTAGCCCAATGACTTCACAATTTATTCCAAACAAAATTCATCAATCAGATCAACAACCCACCATTAAAAATTCAAACCGGCCAAATGACATCACCATTTATTCCAAAAGATGGGAAAACTGTGAGCATTTCTCAGCTTCTATGAATAATTTGAGTTAATCTCACGACACAATCTAATTCCTGAATATCTTCCTTACAAAAGCATATTTCAGTGGGGTTCCTGTGCCTAAAATCTCAGAGGTCCAGGAGTCACGTGTGAAGCCATTATTTCTATAAAAGCTAAAACAATATAAAAATATAGCACATCAAACAAAAATGTTAGAAATCGCCCTTTACAAAACGGTCCTGAAGAGGACTTTGAGCTCTTTGCCATTGCGCCCCCTACCTGTAACATGACGACGTTGTCACCTTCAAACGTAACGAATACATCCGAGTCACACTTCAGAGCAGGGATTCGGTTCTCCATCATAAAACCCTAGCATATGGCAGAAGACGCAGAGCAAATGTTACCTGATGCCAAAACACCTACATTCATGTACAGAAGTGATGAGTTTCACATTCACAAGTCTAAATTATGTCCCGAAAAGAGAACGCTTGTTGTCAATCTCGTTCCTAAAATACAACAGAATATGCTGTTTTTTAATTCCAGCCAGCACCAGAACATCTTGTTACACAAATCAAGTTGACCAACGAAATGATATTGCACCCTTGAATACTTCAACTTGTTGAAATTGGACGTTTTTCATTGTTTGCCTTTTTTATCATCTTCTGAAACAATGAAATGAGCAAGTAAATGTCATTCAAGGTCACTATAAAATGCGGTCTGTGTAGGATCAGACATTCAATAGAAGTGAGTACTCCCACATGACAAGGTGCAACTTTGTGGTTTCCCAATTTGCCCTTACATCACCTCACAAGAAACACTCAAACATATTCATCACAGCATTAGACACTTAACCCTTGGCTTTTCTTTCTTTGGGACAGTCTTAATATATATATTATTATTTAGTGTATCACCACTACCATACATTACTTCTTACTATCTTGTGGCCCATACCACACGCCTGGTTTTCTTTGTTTCAGGTTTAGAAAAACGTTCTATTTAGTTTTTAAATGGTTTCGTTTCAGAGTTTTAGGGACAGGTATTCTCAGATAAAGTAGCCGATCCGTTTAGGCCTAAGCAAAGCCTACAGTTTGTTTTTTGGGATGTCACTTCTTGCCACTGGGGGGCGGTAATATAAAATTGTGGTGGTCATACAATTCGTTTGAATTCAAATCCACAACAGTGCAGGAATTGATAAACCAAAGATGCAAAGATGGGCCACTGTGTTCTGCTGCTTGCCCTGGCCAATCAGAGGGTTGACTCACAGTAAGACATGCCATGTCAGCCTGGTGAGTGGAAGGGAACTCTGGTCCCCCCCTTCTCCCCGGCCAGACTATAACGTCTCAGTTCCACAAAAAGCAGAAGACATTTCCCTTGCTGTGGTGTTTGGAGATGATTTTTATGATGAAACGATGGGTTTCTAATTTAAAATCCAAATCGCTTGTAGGCCATCTGTCTTAATCCGAAATAGTTTGTGGGGAGTTGGACACAGGGAAACGTGTGCGATGGATTGATCACATGGCGGTCGATGAGACTTTCACCACAGTACTGGTTCATATAAGCTACTTCAAAATACACAGGCCGTTTTTTCAGATGAGCCTGAATGCAATTTCTCAAGCCACTCCTCCTCTGCCATGAAAACAACTGACTCAAATCTTCATCCATGTCAAATCAAATCATCCATGTCTGATTGAGTATTTCTATGATTAAACAGAGAGTCTTAGGAACATAAAGCATATACAAGCACCTTCCAAATCTAAACATTTATGGCAACAATTAACAATATCTCAACGGTTGCTGCATAATGTCTGTGGTTTCACAACTTCCTGTGACACTGACCTTTTTGTGTAATATATAATGATTGTGTTTTGTTGACCGTGATCGGGCCAGGGGAAAGTGCCGTGAATGTGTCTTGTCTGTGTAATGCAGCAAATAGCAAACTATTCATCATGTCACAGTTCTGTCGCCTGCCTCTAGGATACGATACAACTTAGCACACATCCAGCATGAATTAGGAAATGAACAGGTCTGTGTTCGTGCACTAAAACACACCATGCCCCCCGTACATTCGCGGCACTCTTGTAGGCAGGCAAGGTTTTGCCAGGTACTGTAGGCTTTCAGTCCAGCCACCAAAGCCTGGAGAGAACTATTGTTTTGTAGAACCTCTCCTTTGCACAAAGCATCGTCCATCATACACCCTGCAAACCTGGAAAACACACACACACACAAACACACACATTAACAAAAGAAACAAATGTATGTTAAGACATGCCTTCAGTGGAAAAGGAGAGAATCTGGGATTTATAATAACATTGTACAACACTGATGGCTGAGGATGATTTTGTTTATTTCCAAGTAACAGTGAAAACGTCTTGGTAAAAGACAGTATGCTGATGCTAAAAAACAGTCACGAGACTGCCATCTAGTGACATCTGACATAAGAATCAAAATCCTTATTATGTGGTAAAATATCTTGTTTTCTTTAATAACTCAGTTTAACAAGTATAGTTGCATCAAGCTGTGTTTGACAGCAGTCCACCCGTGTACACTAAAACATGATTGTTCTTTTTGGATGAACCAACTACAGGGTGCAAGCTGTTGGGTCACTTAGTTGGATGGTTTTCTTCAGACACAGCAGGTAATTGATGCTGGATTCTGGGTTTCTGAGGTACGATTGGAAGACTGGTGGGATGGCGTGGTAGAGATGTGACATTCTGGACACCTGTGAGAAATGTTATTCTGTTTCATCTGATCGGTTGTATTGTTCCCATGTGCAAAGGTTGGGCACCGACACTTTTGTAGCTTTAACGAGACTAATGCCAGTGTGTTCGTTCCTCAAGAGACTACGTACATTCCATTGTCGGGATGTGTAAATAACACATATCACAACATGGCATCTCAGTGATTCAGGCAACACTGGGAGAGTCAAAATAACAAATTTACAGAACGTGTTCTGTAGTGGTGAAGGTTAGAGCCGAGTGTTAACACTACCTGTTGTTGAAGGTTAGAGACAAGTGTTAACACTACCTTGTGGTGAAGGTAAGATTGAGTGTTAACACTATCTGGTGTTGAAGGTTAAAGCCAAGTGTTAACACTACCTGGTGTTGAAGGTTAAAGCCAAGTGTTAACACTAACTGGTTTTGAAGGTTAGAGCCGAGTGTTAACACTACCAGGTGGTGAAGGTTAGATCTGAGTGTTAAAACTACCAGGTGGTGAAGGTTAGAACCGAGTGTTAACACTACCAAGTGGTGAAGGTTAGAATCGAGTGTTAAAACTAACAGGTGGTGAAGGTTAGAACCGAGTGTTAACACTATCTGGTGGTGAAGGTTAGAACCGAGTGTTAACACTACCAGGTGGTGAAGGTTAGAGCTGAGTATTAACACTATCTGGTGGTGAAGGTTAGAACTGAGTGTTACCATTACCAGGTGGTGAAGGTTAGAACTGAGTGTTACCATTACCAGGTGGTGAAGGTTAGAGCTGAGTATTAACACTAACAGGTGGTTAAGGTTAGAACCGAGTGTTAACACTATCTGGTGGTGAAGGTTAGAACTGAGTGTTAACACTACCAGGTGGTGAAGGTTAGAACCGAGTGTTACCATTACCAGGTGGTGAAGGTTAGAGCTGAGTGTTACCATTACCAGGTGGTGAAGGTTAGAGCTGAGTATTAACACTACCTGGTGGTGAAGGTCAGAGCCAGAACAGCAGCCAGGTGGGGCATCAGTCTTAAGTACTGTGTCTGGTGCTCAATGATCTTCACCTCCTCCTGGTCCTTTGGCCCAAATTGACGACGACTAGGGAGAGAGAAGTGGAACATCAGTCAGGTAGAGAGAACAACGAGTAAATAAGCCTAACACTGTGTGTATGTGTGTGTGTTTGTGCGTGTGTGTGTGTGCATGTGCGTGCGTGCGTGCGTGTGTGCGTGTGTGTGTTGTACTGTGAATATGCGTTCGCTGATGAAGTGGAACACCAGGTCTGTGGAGGGAACGTCTAGTGTTGAGATGTGGTCACACATGCCTGGCTGTGCACCTGTTGCTCTGGAAGCACTAGAAAGTGTACGTCTGAGTATATCTGCAACCGCCAGGTGCCCCTGTGTGGAGAGTGAGGGGGCAGACCCTGTGTGGAGAGTGAGGGGGCAGACCATGGCTATGGACAGCGGTACCGACTAGCTTAGGGAGTTCAAATGAGAAAAAAGATTGCAGAGGAAATGTGTAGATGCAGTGTTAAATGGATGTCACTGTTTTCAGTTCCACCTTGATTATTAGGGTAAACACACGTATATTCACTTTGATCACATCAAGTCAACAAATCACAATCAAGTTACTATAATGTGTCACTCAGACGTATTCATTAAACAGTACACCCCGGCTGTTGGATTACCAATCCAGTGTCACTGCTCTGATGTGTTAACCAGAGAGATCACAGCGATGTTTGTATTGTGTCAAGGTCGGTCCCCAGTCTGATTTGACACAATGCCAGACCACAGAAGAGAACACACCTGTGTGTTTACGCAGAGGGGAAGTCCTCACACACACGACATCCCCACAACCTCTCCTCAAAGTACAGTAGATTGTTTTAACAGTACATTGTGTGGTTGCACAATGTACTGTTCAGACACAGCCAACCCAGATTGTCTGATACTGGCCACTTGGAACACTGTCCCCTCCATAGTTATTGTGATACTGAGCATGACTTTCTTCCTTTGGGTTTATATCCCTGAGGTAAAATCCCTTTATAAAGTTTTGGGGACAGCATTTATTTTTTAGGCTGTTTCTGCCCCTAGCTTTTCACTGCTATGTGCCGGTGGACTAGGGTCAGTTTGTTCTGTCTTAAGTCCCAAATGTCTATGTTGCATTAGTTTATGTGATAAGGGGACAAGAGTCAGACTAAAAAGAGGACAGGCTAACCCTCAGAGTCTGGTTCCTCTCAAGGTTCCTTCCTAAGTTTCAACTGTGCTCAGGAGTTTTTTCTAGCAACTGTGCATCAACTCTGTTGTCGCTTGCTATTTGGGGGTTTCAGACTGGGTATCTGTAAAAGCACTCTGTGACAACTGCTGATGTAAAACTTACTTGATTTCTTTCACCCTTCAAAAACTTTTCCCACATATAGTTACCCGCTCACAGAAAAGTATTTGCACCATGTGATATAATGTCCAAATTAAACACTTATGTTTAGTGTTTGGTTCTATATCTCAGCAATAGCCTGTTACTCATGATTGACTCCACCATACACTGAGGATCGTCTCTGGTGAGGCTTCAGCAAATTAAACATATTTTCAATTTGATTTAGGGACTAACTTGACTTGGCCAGTTAAGAGTCACACACACACACACACACATACACACACACATGCACACACACGCACACACAAACACACACACCATATTTCACAAATAAGTTGGTGTGCTATAGATCTTAAGAATTATTTTTGTATTGTGACATTTTTTTTATCTTTATCTCATCTGTAGTCGATAACTATTTTACCTAAACTGACTCTTTTAGATACTTTGTAGAAATCTGTGACGTGGCTGTCCTGTTTTTGAGGCTGACTAGTGATCTGCTCTTAGCATTGTGGCCCCTGTAGTTCCTGCTGGTGGTATTCTGCAGACTGCAGAAGCTGATGTATGTTGACAGTAACCAATAGCATACTACAAAGGAAAATGAAAAGTCAAGAATCAAGACATAAACAGCTCAATAATGCCTACAACAAATACTCAAAACAAAAAGGACATGCACTTTACCTCAGAGTAATTGCTTGATTTCAAATCGAAACTTTTTGATTAAAGGTGAGGAAGGATGGGCAAGGTTGAGGGTGTATCTTTTTGAAATTCATCGGAAGGCCACACATTTGTTTTGTTATGTATGATTTGTTAGTCATAATACATTTCAGGCCAGATATTAGAATATTTATAGGTCCATAATCAATTCAACATACAAGTGTGCTGGAGTGTTTTTTTATATATCTCCAAATATTGTATACTTTCGAGCTTTTTATTTCATATCTGGACCACCATCCTCACTACAGGACCACCAGCCAACCTTCAAATTCCTGAAGACGTTACTGTTGTGTTGGTGTATTGGAGGGTTTGGTAGCTCTCTTGTTGCCTGCTGTGGAGTGACAGATGGAACGCCTGATACCACGTTTAGGTAAAGAAAAGAGCATGTCTCACAAAACAGGAAATGTGTCTTCCATGTGTAGAACCCTGCATCAACGTTTGACTGCCTTCACTTTGTCTCTCGCTCTTTTTATCTTTTTTTCTCTTTCTCTCACTGCGTAGGAGTGATTCTGGGGATGCCAACCACAGAGAAAACCCTCCCTTTTTCCCCTGCCCACGCTCTCGCCCCCACATTGGAAACTTCTGCAGAACACACGCAACCCACATGAGAGGATGCACAAAAACAACAACACATTTGGAATGACAAGAGACTCCCTTGTCTTCTGAGGTAAACAAAACTACGTTTGATTTCAACCGTTTTTTCTTTGCTAATTCAGAGCTGTTAATGCTTTAAGTGACATTCAAAAGCAGTTCACACCTAATTGGAATTTAATAGAGATAGGTCAGCTCTGAATGGAGTACAATAATACTGAATGGAGTAATATTTAACACTTGTCATTATGTGTAACATTATGCAATTCATTACAAGCGTAGCAGATTATGGAATAAGTATTATGGAATCACTTGAATCAGCTTTATGTAAATGTTAAACATAATGACAAGTGTTTCAAATAAACTACAGTGCTTGAACAGGGAGTGTAAAAATCTTAGTGAGATGTGCTATATTTTCATGTTTCAGTAATGCTAGGAGCAAATACTAAACTATGGAATGCTTTAATAAACATCTTCACAAACTTTCATGTCCCTTAAAATGTAATATGCGAATGTACTACCCGATATGAACGGAAATACCCTCAAAAGAAAGCTCACAGTCAGACATGATTAAACTAAGTTGAGTTATTCCTTATATTCCTAGAGCATAACTACTGACAAAGCCAAAAAAAGAGCAAGATCCTAAAACCAAATGGCGAAGCCCAGAACTCTTAGGCATCATTAAACAAAATGGCATTTATTACGCAGAGACCAACCTCTAGATAACGTTTCAACATCCACCAACGTACCCTAGAGTAAAAATGTATTATATATAGTGTTTCTTATCTGACGTCAGCCAAAACACAAACAACCCCATCCTCCTACAACTGCTGGTGGGCTTTATGATTCAACTTTTGTGTACAGTCTATATTCCGTTGAATGACACCCTGTGCAACCTTCAATGTGTACACAGCATTAGCCGAGTCAATATCTATTCCCTCTAGTCAAGCAGAGTGCCATTACAAACAGTTTTTATTTTCTCTGCCTGCCTTTAGCGTGGTTGTGTGGTCTTCATGAACACCACTGACAGTGAGTAAGTTCCACTCCTGTTTAGTGTTGTGGTCAGGGCTCATGGGCTTGGCAGGGCCCATTGATCATAATAATACATGTTGTCTATAAATGAGGGGTTCCCGACATGTCTTTGAAGGGGTCCCAGTGTCCCTGGTGACTGCTCTGGCTGTGTTGGTTATGACGTTTTTTGTCGGGTGTTTGTCAGTAATTGCCAGTCTCACAGTAATTTACCATTTATTAACAGAAATACATGATGGTATCTCCAGAATTCTAAGCATGCAATGGGTTGATGCATACAATGGGAACATTCATATTTTTTTATGTGTAATAAACACACAAATAATATAGACCATCACAAAAATCCATTATTCCAGACAGTTCTTAAGAAACATAAGAGAAAAATTACTGGATAATGCAACTGAAAAATGGCTACTCACTGTTCTCTCAACTGATAATCTTTTCACCCATTAGACTATTCTCAATGTAATCTTATTTTGTCTCACTTAACAATTGGGCATTATTAGCTGGACAGAAACAGTTCCCTCTGGATCCTTTCTCAATATTACTTGAACAGCTAAATGATTACTTTAACTGTGTCTTTTTCCTGTGTTCTAAATCCTTTAATTGATCAACACCTTTGACATTACTGTACATTTTGTTCTGTGTTTATTTAAAAACTATCAACAGCCCTGATGATTTTCTATTCCCACCAACAGCAGTTACCCTCAGCATTCAAATTATAGGTGATTTAATATTGCTTTTGCACCGACGTCAGAGGAATTATAGAGACAATAGTGCATTAAGTACCAAACCACTAGGAAATGTCTCTTAGCAAGTTATGTAGTACCAAACAAGTCCTCACAGATACAAATCCCATTATCTGATATCCAATCTGAGTGGGTTGGATACGACAATACTACACGTAGTCGACCCTAGGATCTCTAGTCAGTCTGAGAGGTTTGATACTTTATGACATTACTATATATAGTTGACCCTAGGATCTCCAGTCAATCTGAGAGGGTTGATACTGTATGACATTGCTATACATAGTTGACCCTAGGATCTCCAGTCAATCTGAGAGGGTTGATACTGTATGACATTACTAAACATAGTTGACCATGAGATCTCCAGTCAATCTGAGAGGGTTGATACTGTATGACATTACTAAACATAGTTGACCATGAGATCTCCAGTCAATCTGAGAGGGTTGATACTGTAGGACATTACTAAACATAGTTGACCATGAGATCTCCAGTCAATCTGAGAGGGTTGATACTGTATTACATTACT